>PVIJ01012944.1:0-47260 GCA_004024925.1 Scalopus aquaticus | reverse complement strand
TCGCTGCAAATTGCATGTGTTTATCTTCTTTGAATGCTGAATAGTATTCCATTGTGTATATGTACCACATCTTCTTGATCCAATCATCTATTTTTGGACATCTGGGTTGCTTCCATACCTTTGCTATTGTGAACAGTGCTGCAATGAACATACGGGTGCATGTATCCTTTTGGATTAGTGTTTTTGTGTCCTTTGGGTAAATTCCCAAAAGTGGGATTGCTGGGTCGTAAGGGAGCTCCATGTTTAGCAGTTTGAGGAATCGCCATACAGCTTTCCATAGTGGTTGGACCAGTTCACATTCCCACCAGCAGTGTAGAAGAGTTCCTTTTTCGCCACATCCTTTCCAGCATTTGTTGTTGCCTGTATTTTTAATGTGTGCCATCCTCACAGGTGTGAGGTGGTATCTCATAGTGGTTTTGATTTGCATTTCCTTGATTATAAGTGATGAGCATTTTTTCATGTATCTGTTGGCCATTTGCTTTAGAAGTGGAATTTCTTGATCAAATGTGCAGTCTAGTAGCTTGATTGGTTTAGGTGAATTATTCTCTAGAAGTTTTATCAGTTATATTCCCACTAGCTTTGTGTTATGAAATATACAAGTCAAATGTGGAAAAATGGGCAGTTTTGTAGATAAGCCTCCAGTATCTTTTAAAAAATATTTTTTTTATTTTGAAATAATTACAGACTTGTAAGAACTTGTAAAAACAGTAGCGAGATCCTTTGTGCTCAGCTTTCCCTAGTAATGACATGTAACTAAAGCATATTTGTCGAAAGCAAGAAATATATTCTGGATACAAGTTTTGTTGGTATATGATTTGCAGATACCTTCTCCCAGTTTGTAGCTTGTCTTTCATTCTCAACTGTTTTTCTCAGTAAAAGTTTTAAATTTTGATGAGGTAATAATTTATATTTTTTCTTTATCATAGTTTGGTAGCATGTAGAGGAACTTCCTAGCACTAAAAGAAAATGAATTTCCTTCTGTTCTCTTTTTTAAAGTTTGTATTTTCTGTATAGATTTATTATCCATTTTTATTTCATTTAATTTTTAGATTATTTATTTATGCATAGAAGAACTGGGGTGTAAGCCAGAGGTGTGTGTGTTGGGGCAGTGGTGGTGGTGTGAGGATTCACCAAAGACCAGGGGGGAGCAGAACAGGCAGATCTACTGAAATACACTGCTGAGGGGAGCAGCAGAGAACACAGGAGAGGTCTGCTGTGCCATGTGGGGCAGTTCCCTGGCAAGGGATTCAACTCATGCAGCAATGGCTGGTGTAGCTTCATAGTGCTGAGACTTTAACCTCAGCACCACCAGGGAGGCCATATCCATTTTTAGTTAATTTTTATTTATAGTGACAGATCTGATTTGAAATTTTTTTTTCATATGAATGTCCAAGTATAGAAGTGACTGATGTTTTAAGTTGAACTTTTTATTGATGAATTTTCATAAAATAGTTATATAACTAGCATTTAACTGAGAAAACGAGACAACATTAGCATTCTAGAATCCCCCTTGTATCTCCATTCAGTCATTATCTGGACCTACTTTGCAAATTTCACACTCTATCATCACTCTGGTAAACTAAGTCTATGAATGTATAGGGAACTTAATTTTTGCTTATAGGTTCCTAATATGTAAAAATGTGGATTATGACTACTTCCTCTTTGGGGTAGTGTAAGGGTTAAATGAAGTGCCTTCCATGGTACTTAGTATGTGATGAGCATCCAGTAAAGCCAACAAATAAATAATTTTTCTTTACCATTTAGTGGAGAAAGATCCTACAGCAATACCTCTTATTTAAGATAAATTATTTCTGAGGATTTTAACAGTAACTAGACTTTTAAGTTGACTTTGAGATCACCAAGTTTTTTTTTTCTTTCAACTCTTTAAATTCAAGAATGTGTCCCTTATTGACATTTTGGTCAATGATAGACTAAATATTTGATGGTGATCTCAATAGACCATCTGATGTAGCCTGGGTAGGTAGTAAGCTATACCTTATCAGTTTGTGTAATTCTACCCTATGATATTCACACAATGAAGAGGTTGCCTAATGATCTATTTCTCAGAAGTATCCATGTTATTAAGCCATCCACTATTGTATTTCACTCCACTCATTGATTGCAGGATTTCTGAAAAGTTGGAAGCAAATCTTATCTTTGCTCTTCTATAGATGTATATTTATTCTGGTTTCATTCAGAATTTTTTCTTCATCTTTGATTTTTATAGTTTGAAAATTACTGGAAGGTTTCTCTCATATGTGGAATATAAATAAAGCATGTGAACTAACATATGGTGGTTACAAGGGGAGGAAGACAGGCAGTGGAAGGAATGGGGAGAGGGATTCAATCTGAGAGTAGGAATGGCACTAGAATTTCAGTGGTGGGTGTAGTTAAGGATACTCCCCAAATTTACATTGTATTGTAACTAATGGCAAGTAATAAAAAAAGGGGTCTTCCAAAAATTAAAAAGAAAATGATTCAAGGGCAAGATGGTGGCAGATTGAAGATGCTGGGCTCACCTTTTCTACATACTCACAGTTAGGCTGCAGCAAAACAAGGCCAATATACTCCTGAAGGAAAAACATATGATTACAACACACACTAAGAATAACATCTGGAGGTGGGGTCCCCAGCAAGCAGTGGAGCAGGCCAAACAGATGGCCCACCTGGGTGAGCCAGGTGGCACCGGTGGTGAGGTGGGCCCTGCAAGTACAAGAGTAGAACTGTCAAGGCCCTTAGATATCCCTCCATGGACCTTGGCAAGCTCTTGGTCCTGGAAGTAGTCCCACCAAAGTCACCTCAATAAAGAAAAAAAAAACCTACTCTAAAAATAAGGTATTTTAAAAATGGAATTATTTAAATGAAGGATAGCCTTAACAATATAATACGATTTTTTTTAAATCAGAAAATATAAAGGTACTTAAAGGAATCCAAGAGACAATTTAAACGGGAAAACTTTCTAAGCTTTGGAGAAAAGTATAGCATATCCTTCTTTGAAGCTCCTAAAATGCTTATTTAATGTGCATGATTGAGATAGATCACAGGTTAGAGATTTACATAAAAGACATATTTGCTCTGTAAAAAAAAGAAAAAATATCCCTAGAGGTAGTTTTTAATTTTTTTGCTATTTATTCTCCTTGGCATTCTCTGAGTTACCTAGATGTATGGTTTGATTTGGTGTCTGAAATTAATTTGGGGAAGTTCTAGTCATTATTCCAAATATTCCTTTTGTTCTTTTCTTTCTTCTGATTGTCCTATTATGTGTATGTTACACCTTTTGTAGTAACCCCACAGTCCTCAGATACTCTGTTCTGTTTCTTTCCATCTTTGTTCTCTTTAATGTTTGAGGATGTTGTTGATAGATCCTCCAGCTCAGAGATTCTCACTCAATCATATCCAGTCTCCCAATGAGCCCATCAAAGGTATTTTTCATTTCTGTTACAGCATTTTTCATCTCTGGCATTCATTTTAGGTTGTTTCATAGAATTCCATCTCTCCACTTACCTTGCCCATCTATTCTTGCATGCTGACTACTTTATCTATCAGAGTCCTAGCACATTCATCATAGTTGTTTTAAATTTCCAGTCTGATAATTCCAACATCCCCATGTATTCTCTCTTCAAATTGTGTTTTCTACCTTTTGGTACGCCTTATCATTTTTTCTTAATAGCTAAACCTGACAGGAGCAGCTGCACATAGGCCTTTAGGGATGTGATGGTGAGGTGTGGGCTAGGGAAGCAGTCTAGAGTCCTGTGGCTAGAGCCTAGTCTTCTAATGAGTCTGTCCCTCTTATGGTGGGACTGGATGGCTAGAGTGGGCTGGAGTTAGATACTTCTCTTCCTCTATTTCAGTCAGTCTCTGATGATACCCAGCAGGTTAGGCTCTGATTAACTATTTTCCCTTGAGCACAGACCTTGTTAAGAACAGAATGCTCTGGCATATTTCAAAATGGTTCCTTTTCTTCTCCCCCTGCAGAAAACATAAGGAGACATTTCTCTATTAGCAACTGTGGGAACCCTAGTCAAGCTCCTGCAAGTAAATCTATGGCTGGGCACCCCCTGGAGTTTTAAACTCTCAGACTTGTATATACTGAGCTGCCAGCAGTTTTTCACTTACAGTTCATATTTTCCTGCTCCAATGTTGGTTCCTATAGCGTCTTCTGTTTTCAGAGGCTGCTGTGCAACTCAAGGCTCCCTGTAGTCTCCTTTCTCTCCAATCTTATGGACAATATTTTGTCCTTTGTCTTCCCTTATGGAACCAAGAAGAGTTGTTGATTTTTGAATCTCTTCATCTTTTTACTTGCTGTTGCTGTAGTTATGACTTCCAAGTTCCTTACACAAAGAACCAGACAGAAGTCTAAGACAACGTTTGCATGTTAGCTGACTTGTGTAAATATCATCAGAGTGATCAGATTTGGAAGTGAATTCTTCATTTTTTTCCAGTTTAACAATATCTGTACTTTAAACATCAAAGTATATTTCAAGTTTATGAAGAAGAAATTTAAGATGACAAATTTTTTTTTTTTTAGGGAATCCAATATTAAAGAGAAAGGTCATTGATACTTCAGATTAATGTGAAGCCTCACTAGCATTCAAACTATGTAGGTTCTTCTAATCTAAAGAAAAACAAAATAGTACAACAGTATAGTTGATACAAAGAACCAAGCAGTATGATTTCCACAGTTTATTGAAGAGTCCAGTATATAAAGAACTTTTATAACTCAGCAAGAAAGTAATAAAAAAACCAACTGAAAAGTAAGCAAAAGATTTGAATAGACATTTTTTCGAAGAAAATGTACAAGAAGCACTTATAAAGTGCTATATATATATATATATATATATATATATATATATATACACTATAGTATATATACTATATATACTATATTATCTGGCTCTTTTAGAGTAGATCCATGGAAACTAACATAATGACAATTGTTTTAATACCTTCGTTCATGGCCTGTATGAGGCAGAGTTCTAAAATGTATTTTTTTTTTTAGGGTTAATCTTTAACTGGTTTAGTTAACAATTTGTTAGTGTATATTTTGTGTAGTTGTGTTCATTGGTTTTTAAAAAGAACTCTTGAACGTTGGCTTTTCCTCTTTTTCATCACTTAATATCCTCATTTAGAACCTGAGTAATTTATTCATTAATATAAAGTGTTGATATTATGTGACTCAGAAGATCTTGAGCTTTCACATCTGTAGCATGAGTTAAACTATAGTATAACGTCCTGATAACATTTAATTGAACTATCTTTGAATAGAATGTTGGTGTTTCTCCTAGTTTTAGAAATGCTGGCATTGAGAAAAAATAATAACACCACAAATTTTTTCAGATGATGTGCAGAAGAAGCTGATTGAGAATGCAGGAGCAACTGCAGGGAGAAACATTTTGATCACTGATCACCTTAGAACTGCCAAAATGAATTACATTTTGGGTAATCAAATAAAATAGAGCACCCACCATAGTCCTTGCACAGAAAGTGGTTAAGTTTGACATATTGATAATACAGGTTAGAACAAATATGAATATGAAAACAAATATTGTGTAGAAATTTGAAATAGGAAATAGGAAAAGAAATATCTTACTGAATTTAGCCCGTGGGGAAAAAATAAGTCACTTTGTCTGGAAAAAAAAGAATTCTCTTTTACCTCTGTGAGGTTTTTTTGGTGGTTTCTATTGCTCTGTGTTCAAGTTCACTAATCTTCAGTGTTTGATCTGCCGTTAATCCTTTATAGTGTATTTTTAGTTTAGATATTCTAGTTTTCAATTCAAGAAACTTGATTTAGGTCTTTTAAAAATATCTTCTCTATCTGTATATGGATTTTTAAAAATAAAATGCAGATATAATAGTAGTTTTAATGTTCTTTCCTGTTTATTCTTATTTGTCAATTCTGGGTGATTTGAATTGCGTTTTCTCCCACTTATTGGATTCTAGAAGTTTTAAATTTTACCTTGTTGGAGACTGAATAGTATGATGTTCTATAAATATTTGTGAATTGTGTTCAGGGCTGCAGTTAAATTACTTGGAAACAGTTTGGTCCTTTTAAATCTTGCTTTTAAGATTTGTTAGGCAGGATCCAACCAGTGTTTAGTTAAGAGGAAACTATTCCTGTCTACTGAAGCAAGATCTTCCTGAGTAGACCACCCAGTCCCCAGGAATTAAGAGTTTCATCAGGCTGATGAAATCTCCCTGGGAACAAGCTCTGTAACTGGCCCCATGAACACTGGGTGCTGTTCCCTCTACTATTTTAAGGGTTCTTTTTTATGCCTACAACATTGCCTCACATACTGTGCTAATTGGTAACCTGGTGAATTTTTGAGGAAGCTCCTTTGCAGATCTCTAGACTTCCGCCTCAGAGCAGTGATGTGTCTGAGTCCTGTGTGGTGTTCCCTGACTCTCAGCTCCATCTCCACTTCCAGCCAGTCGGCTGGGCTCCCTCTGATCATCTCCTCTCTGCTGAGTGCCCTGGATACTCTCTTAAGAAAGTAGTTTGGGGGCCTCCCCGGTGGCGCAGTGGTTGAGCGCTGCGCTGTGGAGCTGTTGGCAGCGGCGACGCGAGTTCGACGCCCGGCCGGGGAGAATCCCACATGGCGCGGCAGACCTCTACTGCCTTGCCCGCTGCTCCCCTCAGCAGTGTATTTCTGATCTGCCTGTTCTGCTCCCTGCTCTGTCTCTGGTGGGCCCTCTCGCCGCCCCACGCCTCTGGCCTGTACCCCAGCTTGTATGTATAAAAAAAAAAAAAAAAAAAAAGAAAGTAGTTTGGGGCAATGGCAAGGCCTACTTCATTTTATTCCCTTCTCTCAGGGTATAAAATCTTAACTGCTGACATCCAGTGCCTTGAAAACAATCACCTCATTTATTCTGTCCACTTTTTTGTTGAACAGGATGGTGAGCTTAGTCCCTAGAGCTCAGATCTATGTTAGTTTGAAAAATGAATCCCATTTGAGCCCAGTTTTTTTTAACCTAATCAATATAACAATTATGTTTCCTATATATTATATAATATCACTCTATTAAAGGGAAATGGATAAGTAACATTAAATGTTTAAGATAAAACCTTTCATTGTCTTTTAGAAATAAATTTTTAGTGTCAGTTAAAGGGAAACTGTTACTCAACTTTGCTTTATCAAGATTCAGGAAGTGCTGTGAGATTAGGTTCTGAAAAATGTTGTTGTGAGTAAGAGATTATATATTTTAGATATCTGACCAGAAACTGTACTTGTAAGAATTGACTTACTGGATTAATTTGCTGTATAGAGCTACTTCTTCATCATTGGATGTGATGTCAGATAATAGCACAGCTTTTTCAACAAGCACTCGTATTACTTTAGCATTTTTAATGAGCTTGTTAGCTTTTGCTATAATGGTAGGAAATGCTGTGGTCATTATAGCTTTTGCGGTGGACAAAAATCTTAGACATCGGAGTAATTATTTTTTTCTGAACTTGGCCATTTCAGACTTCTTTGTGGGTAAGTTATGTATCTTTATATAAGATAATCTTTCCCAACATAATTTATTTCTAAAAACCTTAAAATAAACTTTTGTTAGTTCAATAAACTGAAATTGGGGATGATTAAAAACCAAGAAATTAAGGATTAAAGTCATAGGGGAGCTAAATGGCACTTTAGGGAAATGTTATATAATGTGTAAATTGGTTTCGTGGGGGGGCTTTCATCGTTATAAAATTGTCTTAGTCTTAATGTCATTTATTTCTGGAGCTATTTTCCTTGTATGTTTAGGTTCATAAATATTACTCTTTAAGTGAACATAGATTTCTTGTTATCACAGTGTTGGAATAATAGGAAATAATGAACATACTGGTAACCATCAACACTCAAATGATGAAAGGTTCAGGTTGATTAAATGGTACAGCTAACAATATTATTTTATGACATGGTATAAAATCGTATAAAATACACTTAGCACTAAACTATCTTGTATATAATATGGTATGATAGAACCATATAATCATAAGAGGTAATGGAAGTCAAATTAATCTTTATTTGGAAAACATGCACTTTGTAATTTTTTACTGTTCAGTGATCATTTTAAAACTGTTTATTATAATAAGTAAGTGTGTAGGAATGTGAGCTTATGATACTGTTTTAGAGGAGCTTTTAGTATGATTTAATTTGTCATTGTCTATAGCTGTATTAAGTGCTTGCATCTATGTTAAAATGAAATAAAACTCATAGAATGCTTAGTTTGTTGCCTGGAATGCAGTGGTTGCTCAACAAATGTTAGTCCTCTTCTGTTCACATTTTGCTGCAGATATGTTTCAACTCAAACCAAAATTACAAATGTTACTAGAGAACCTACCATGTGTAAGTACTGTTAGGTACTCAAGTCTGATTAGATATTGAGGAGATATACAGAAGGTTTTCTTTTTTCTTCAGTAAGGTTCAAATATAGTGTATAGCATAAGAGAGGTTCACAAATGACTATAACAGTATAGAGTGATACGGAACCCATGAATACCTACCAAATGCTGTGGGCACTAGGAGAAAAGAGAAAGCACGTGAACTTCAGAGGATAGGTAGAATTTCCAGGATAGAGATGGAGTGGAGAGGAGAATCCCAAGGCTCCTCATGGGTATGCTGGTAGAAAGTTATTGTGTGTACCCTTTTAATTGTGAGCTCAGGACTGACTGGTGTGCAAATGGCTGTATGGGAACAGTTGGAGTGGTCAGAGTCTGTAATGAAGGCCTTGAATTCCAGTGTGAGTTTTGGTTGGACTTTTTTCAGCAGACCATGTGGAGATTTAAAGATTCCTAGAGGTGAGTAATTGGGTGGATTAAACCTTTATATTAAAGGCACCAAAGGAGATGTAGTAGGTGAGAGAAGCAGGAGCAGGGACATCTTAGCTGCAAAACAACCCTGCAGGCATCTGGGCAGGAGTCATGTGCTTGGGCTCTGAGCTACAGTGAGGGTGCAAAGGAAATCTAAGAGCAAGCTGCAAGGAAAGAAAAACGATTACAGATTGAGTTCTGGGGGCATGAAAGGTATGATCCTATTAATAGAAATATGGAGGATTTGGTGAGGGCATCTGTTTCCCATGTTGCATTGATTAAAGTTCTGCTATGAACTTCCAGTTGTAGAGACTGATTTAGGAATCACAGTATAGAAATGACAGGGTCACAGATAAAGAAGGCTAACTAATACAGAAATATTTAAAATAGTTTAAAATAATGCAATAATCTCTCATGTTTCTCCTTCATTTGGCCCTTCCATGTAACTGACCTTAAAAACTTGATGTATTAGGGCCTCCCTGGTGGTGCAGCTGTTAAGCGCTGAGCTGTGGAGCTTTTGGCAGCAGCGACACGAGTTTGACGCCCAGCTGGGGAGATTCCCACATGGTGCGGCAGATCTCTCCTGCCTCGCCCGCTGCTCCCCTCAACAGTGTATTTCCCTCGATCTGCCTGTTCTGCTCCCCACTCTGTCTCTGGTGAACCCTCTCACCACCCCATGCCTCTTGCTTGTACCTCAGCTTGTATGCAAAAATAAACAAATCTTTAAAAAAAAAACAACAAAAAACTTGATGTATTAATATATCTTTCCACATCATTCTCTATTCTTGCATAAACACATTAATACACAAACATGTTTTTGTGAACAGAGAGAATATTCTGCTCTAAATAAACAAACTTTACTCCTTCTCAGAACTGTACAACTTTTAGATGGCACCTGGCACTTAAAGTTGATAACACATTTTGACTATTCCAAAGGGGACTAGTCCATGGTGGTAGGGAGAGTGGGGTAAAAATATACCCAACTGAGGGAGCCTGAGCCTGAGATTTCTGAACAAATATGATTCTAGATAAGAATGGGGTGTCTCCATGTGTGGCCACTGAGGTGCTGAGTTTATAGCAGTGGAAATACAGACAAAAATGTCTGCCCTCATGGTCCTTCTCTTCCGAGTAAAAGCAGGAGTGGGGAAATAGATGATTAACAGCAATAAGTAAATAAAATTCTATGGTATTTTAAAGGGTGATCATTGGTATGGAGGAAAACCTAGCAGAGATGAGGGAGAGAAGGTGTGTTGGAGATTAGATTGTAAATTTAATCTTTTGGGTTTGGGCTCACTGAGAAAGATACATTTGAGCAAACAGAAGGAGCTCTCTGAAGGAAGAGCATTTCATGCCCAGGAGCAAGTGAAAAGATCTGGGGGAAGGCAGTGGATTTGAAGCCAAAGGGGCTGGAGTGGAATGAGTGAGAGGTGGTGTTTGTACTGTAAATCATCACTGGCATTGCAGTCTTCCTTCCCATTCCATGGAGGAAATGAGTGTTTGTGTGGAAACTGCACTGGGGACTTTGGAAGCCACAGCTCTGGGCCAAAGTATAATGAATGTCTCTGTTTTTAGGAATATTTAGTTTTGTCTTAGGTGAACCTGGTGATTTATTTTATACCAGAGGTGTGCATGCACATACACTTCTTTGAGATGAAAGTTTCCACAAGGAAACTCATTTATCTTTAAAATATAATTGAAACATAAAGCAAGCAGGAAATTTGAACTACATATAAGAGCTGACCACGTAGCTCTTCATTTCTGCGGTGACATGTCTTGTGTATTTGTGTGTAAACACGGGCACTAAATTCTGCATTCGCCCTCATGAGCTCTGGAGCCACACGGTGTACCCTCACGCCATCTTGCTCTGGGAGAATGCAGCCTTTTCGTCACTCTTCTTTTCCCTTTTCTTTTTCCATTCCTTTCTTTTACCTTTACTATTGTTCTTCATGATAGACTAACTTGATTCTCCTATGAAAAATGGGAATTCCTGCCTAGCGCCTGATAAAATATGAAGATACTAAACAGAGTAAGATTTCAACTGTGCTTCCACTTAAACTAGAGTGTGTTCTTAGTGAGAAGTTTCACCTGTCAGAAATGTCAGTGCAATTGAAAGCCCTTACAAAGCTAAGGGGAAGGGAGGTGAGGTTAGTCATTTTTCATAGTTAAACAGTTTCCGTGCTGAGCTGAACCAAGTCTGTATTTGTTAATTCAGTGAAATGCAGCAGTTAAAGCCACGAGTTCTGAAATCACATTGCCTGGTTTTGAATCTAGTATTTCCCTTACTAGCTGAGTGGATCTTGGGCTGATTTTGACTCTTTTTTGAGCTGACTCAGCCTGATCTTTAGCTTACAGTTTCTATGAAGGTTAAATGATATGTGTAATGCACTTAGCACAACCCCTGGCATATGATAACTGTAATATAATACATATTAGCTGCTATTAATTTATTTAAGTTAATGTGTAACCATTGTACTACTCTAGATGTAAGAGATAAAAAGACACAACATGAGAAGTTAAAAGATGCTATATGTAAAATAGAATGTATTTGCAGGAGGGGGGAAAGGGGGAGGAAAGAAGGGAGTAAGGGGGAGGAAAGAAGAGAGAGAGAGGGAGAGGGAAATAAAGTACCAGGAGAGTACAGATGACAGAGGGGTCACTTCCATCAAGGACATTCCAAGAAAGATGACAAGGAAAAAACCATTTTTGAGCGGGTGAGGGATGAGATGGAAGTAAATAGACTCAATGGAAGAGAGGGCATTCTAGGAAGTAAAAATGATGCGATGATACTGGCAACGGCAATGAGATAAGGGGTGTGTTTTGGAGGACAGGTGGCTCATCCCGTTTGGATTAGATCATGAACATAAGTGGTCATATTTATGCTGTAAATGCTGAAAATACAGGTCAGTAACTGAATTTATTTTGGAAAATAATAGGGATCCATGGAAAGTATGATGTCCATGAAAGCTCTATAAAACTGCTATTTAAAGAATGTGTAGGAAACCAGTCCTGAGTATGTTGAGGAAATACAATAAATTTCTAAGTTATAAAAAGTCATTTGTGGTCAATTCAGATACATTATTGTGTTATGTACCTATGTCTCCATGTAGTCACTGATAGGAGCTATTGTTTTACTCGTATTTTTCCACCATGCAGGTATGATCTCCATTCCTCTGTACATTCCTCACACATTGTTCAACTGGAACTTTGGAGATAAAATCTGTACATTTTGGCTTCTTATTGATTATCTTTTATGTACTACATCTGTATACAATATTGTGCTCATCAGCTATGATCGATACCAGTCAGTCTCAAATGCTGTAAGTTAAAGCATTAATTTATCTTTCTCAGATGATTATATACATGCACATCTGGGTGCCCCCACCCCAGTCTTTCAAGTTTAACTTTTTGTTTAATTGACAAACCTTAAGAGAACCGATTATCCTTTTGTAGCCTATCACAAAGTTCTTGTTAACCCTCAGTGAATATTTATGCATGTGATTTGGGTAATTCACTCCCCTTGTTATTAATGTAAGTGAGTTCCAGGGCAGCTTTGTCTCACAAAAGCAAGTTGGCTGGCAGAATATGTGGATACCTTTCTAGGGCAGTGGAGGGAGCAGGAGAAAGGCAACCTCCTGCATAGGGGTGTGTTCTGTAGTGGGTGAGAGCTGGGCCTTTCCAACCAGCCTGGGTGCAAGACATCTTGAGCTGTCTATCTGTCATCATGATACCTATAGATGAAGAGATTGGCATTGTCTTCTCAATTCCCTGGGATGTGCATTATCCCATTGGACCTTATGCATAATAGAAAAGAGATCACTTCCAGCAAGTTGTATCGTATTATTACAAGGCTGAACAGAGCAATTAAAAAAACTAAATTCTGTTTTATGACCTTCTGGGTATTGTTACTATCTTCACAATCATTAGATTTAGTGCAAGAGACACATTAATTAGTGGCATGACAAGCAGAAATCAAAAAAAGTGTATTACATGTGGAAGTTTGTGGTCAGCACCGTATATATTTTAGATTAGCCTCAGAAATACCCATGATTTGGGGAAAAACACTTCCTGTGCTTTAAGAAAAAACTTAGTTTTGTTTTCTTTACTTTTTCTACCTCCTGCCAATTGGAGATTCCTTCTCAATCAGCCTATACAATTCATAAAAGAAAGACAATGCTAGGTAATGTTGAACACTTAAGATGAAAATAAGAAAATAGGGCCTCTCCGGTGGCGCAGCGATTGAGCGCTGCACTGTGGAGCTGTAGGCAGGGGTGATGCGAGTTCGATGCCCGGCTGGGGAGATTCCCACATGGCATGGCAGACCTCTTCTGCCTCGCCCGCTGCTCCCCTCAGCAGTGTATTTCCATTGATCTGCGTGTTCTGCTCCCACTCTGTCTCTGGTGAACCCTCTCTCCTCCCCATGCCTCTGACCTGTACCCCACTTTATGCATAAACAAATAAATCTTTAAAAAAAAAGGAAAATACTGTAAATGAGACTTAAAAACCCGGAGAAAATAAGTACACAAAAGAAAAGAGAGACATATTTTCATATCATGACTAGATTACCTTTTTCAGGGAAACAGGGAACACTGGAGCTGATGGGAATCTTACTGACTTGAGAGACAATCAGAGAGATTGTATGTTCCAGGTCTTCTTAAAAATCCTTTTTTCGTATTTTTATCCCTCATATAGGGTGATTGGCTTTAGGTGTCTTTAGATTTCCTTAAGAAGATACTAAGTATTTCAGGGTCTATCAAAGATCAGGGATCCTGTGATTTGAGAGCAACTCTCCTCCATAAATTCTCTTTTTCCCTGTAGATGCCGGTCCTTGAAATCATGTGGACTAAGAATATTCTTCACCCTTAAAAATGACTATAGTAGCTCCACCATGTCTCAAAATGGTTAACTACCACAGTTTTAGCACCCTTTTTTCAGATAGAAACACTTGTAGAGAGAAATGACACTCAGTAACACTGGTGTTCTACACAGCAGATACCAACTTTCTTCATGTGGTTTACCTTAAGAGTGATGTAAAAGTTCTTTCTTTTTTTGACTCCACCTTGAAGTCTCAGTATAAATTACAGAATAGGTTCTCCTTGAATATCAGAATTAGAAAAACCAGCAGTTTTCAGATTTTTTTGACTTGATTACAGTGAGGAATGCATTTTACAATGTGATTTCTTTCTCCCTATGAATATCTCTATTCCCAAAGCAAAAGTTCCATCAGATAATACATACCTTACCATGTGTGATGCATTTTGACATGGCTATCCTATTTCATTAAAACACAACAACAATAACTTGTCTTGGCCTCACCTGAAGACTGAGAAGCGTTGTGTCGAGGTACATACTGTTCAGTTGTTTTAACAGTTCAGATAAGTGGACTAGGAAATATTACCTTTATTTTAGACATTGACCTGGTGATATCTGTACCTATACCTATAGTGTCAGGTGTTTAACCTTGAGGGTTACAGTCTTGCCCTTGAAAACCATAAGGAGCTCTACATTTTGGTCCTGACTCCACCGACATTGAACCCTTGATCTACATTATATCACCCAGGTCCAGGTAACACCCCCACCTCTTGTACATCCTTGAAACTCCTGGGGGCCCATGATATTCTTTCTGTAATCAACAGATGTTCATACTGACAATAATTTATTTGGTCTCTTTTAGGTGTCTTATAGAACCCAGCATACTGGAATCTTGAGGATTGTGGCCACGATGGTGGGCATCTGGGTGCTGGCCTTCTTAGTGTATGGGCCAATTATTCTAGTCTCAGAGTCTTGGAAGAGTGGGAAGAAAGATTGTGAACCTGGATTCCTTTCAGAATGGTACATCCTTGCTATCACGTCATTCATGGAATTCCTGATCCCACTTTTCTTAGTGGCTTATTTCAACATGTACATTTATTGCAGTCTATGGAAGCGAGGTAATCTCAGCAGGTGGCAAAGATATCCCAGACTCACTTCTGTCTCTTCCTGTAACTGTGGAAACTCATTGAGTTTGTCAAGAGCAGCAATCCCAGAACTGAGGGAAGCAGCAAAGTCCCATCATTCTGAGAGACAAGGCAGAAAGAACAGTCTCTTGTTTTCTTTAAGAACCCAGATGAACAGAAGTGTAGCTACTTCTAAAATGAGTACCCTCCACCACTCAGATTCTGTAGCTCTTCGTCAGCGGGAACATCTTGAGCTGCTTAAAGCCAGGAAATTAGCCTCGTCTCTGGCCATTATCTCAGGTGTTTTTACCCTTTGCTGGGCTCCCTATTCTCTATACACAATTATTCGTTCAATTTACCCTCTAGATCAGCATCCTAAAACCATCGGATACGAAATCACATTTTGGCTTCAGTGGTGCAATTCCTTTGTCAATCCTTTTTTGTACCCGTTGTGTCACAAGCACTTTCAGAGGGCTTTCTTGAAAATTTTTTGTATGAAAAAGCAACCTGTACCATCACACAATCAGTCAATGTCCTCTTGAAGAAAATTTTCTTGCTTCCATAAATTTCAGCCTCTTGCCTAAATGAATTTGGTGTGGCTTTCATCTCCTCCTTCCCAGGTTACCAAGGAAGTCCATAAAATCAAAACACCTGAAAACTTTAAAAAAGTCAGAATCTGGAAGACAATGGAAAATTATTCTACTGAATATTAACAGTATAATTAGAAATGCATACAATATTTTGTGAATTAATAACCACAGAAACACCACATTTTTTTCTAGGTCATTACCCCTTTCTTGACTTTTAGATCTTGATAAAATCTTGATTGTGAAGGTGGGCATTTTTGTTTTCTTTCTATGGTCAGTGTCTGCTACAGTCCTAAATGAATTTCCCTTTTATTTTACAGTAATGAAAACTTGAGAAGTTTTAAAATCGTTTCCTGAAGTCTACGATAGGAAAAAGAGCCACGTTACCCTCTTTGCTGGGTGCGGGCAACTCTTATGATCAAAGGGCAGGCTAGTGGGGTTTTGAGTTGGCAGGAACAGGGAGTAAGGCTGCCCAGGCACAGGAGGAGAGTGCACATAAACATGCAGACTTTCTATTCCTGACCTCGGGAGAGAAGGAAGTATGGGATACAAGGAGATATCAGGCAAGCACATTTCTCAAATGTCCTCAGTGAAGTCATCCTGGAGCCCCAACATCTGTGTTTGGAGGGTGAGGGACAGGGCAGGGTCACAAGAGTTGAAAGGATGACTTTCCCTATTCCTTCCAGCTCCCATCTTCCATCAGCTCAAATTTCTCTGTGAAATAATATGGAAGAAAGAGAAAAGTTTAGAAATGTCAAGAGGACTAGCTAATTAAACCTGATAGGCCTGGTATAATGTTAGCAAAACTAGGCATTCTTTATCATTAATAAGTATTGCTCTATTTATTTGAGCAATAATTTGTCTAATTGTTGGTACTACAGTGTTTAAACTGATTCCCTTATAAGGCAGTCAGCACAAACTGTTATACCTTATGGACGAGTCAGATTTTATTAGTCTGGTGATGTTTTCCTCTTTTTGTCATATTAATTATTCTCTCTAGTGTTCTTTTGATATCTTTGTTATAACATTTTATTTTGGCTTCATATTTAATTTCATCTCTCCTATAAGGTTTTAATAATGTTTCTTCTAGAACTTCTTACACAATTTAGTCATTTTCCTGCTTCCTAGATCTTTTAAATCCTTGGTTCATTTCAAACACTGAAACAGGAAAGTCTTTTAAGTACATAAATACTCAGAAATGCACATAAATTTATATACCCTGCTGATTTGCATTAAGTTCAAAATAAGATGTACATGTTTAATGTTCAACAGCAATTTGTAAATCTTGAGAAATTAAACTGTAAATGCATATGTTTTTATAAAGTTACTTGTTAGCTGTTGGTTTTAACATTTATATATCAGTAGCTGTGGATTTCATAGGCTCACGGGATGCCTGAATGTTCATTGAATGGGGTGGCCTGGGGAAAACTTTTTGCACTTGAACCTTAGGGAAAACATGACTGAATATTCATGTGTACATTACAAAATATAGAAAATATAATCATACTGTATTTCATTCAGTCTAAAGTGCTATTAGTGTGAGACCATTATTTACCACATTGATAATAAGTTCCATTTTGATTTCAGAGTTGTTGAAAAGTGATCAATGTGTCTCTTAGAAGTGATAAAATATATATTCATATGTGATAAATGAGTAGAACGGCACTAATCCCAATGAAATAACAATTTGAATACATAAATATTTTTGATGGTGCACTCATGTCATAAAAATGCTAAATTAAGAATCTATCAAATATAACCCACTTATTGTAAGTATGTCTATGAACTTTGCCAATAAAATTTAGATTCCCGGCCTCCCTGGTGGCTCAGCGATTAAGCGCTGCGCTGTGGAGCTGTCGGCAGCGACGATGCGAGTTCGACGCCTGGCTAGGGAGATTCCCACATGGCGGGGCAGACCTCTCCTGCCTCATCTGCTGCTCCCCTCAGCAGTGTATTTCCGTCGATCTGCCTGTTCGGTTCTCCACTCTGTCTCTAGTGAATCCTCTCATCCCCCCACACCTCTGGCTTTTACCCCAGCTTGTATGCATAAATAAATACATTTTTTAAAAGAAATTTAGATTCCCCGTGACAAGAATTTTACTTTGGGGTTTCCTTAGTATAATGGGATTTCTTTAATATAATGTACCTACCTCATAGGTGCTCAGTAGGTAATTATCAAGAAGGCAGGCATTTGACATTTTCCTTAAAAAAAATGGCATGTAAATCCTAGTTTTTAAATCCAAGTTTTAAAATTTACACTAGAGGAAACTTAGAATATCTTTTCCATTATAATAAAAAAAAAATGTACCTAGCCTAAAGAGAAAAGACAATGATAAGGCAATTCCTATATTGGAAAAGCAGTCATAATTAGTAGATACCCCATTTTCTGGAAATGCATGTTTATATATTTAAACTCTTCCCTAAATTTCTGAAAATAACTTCTGGTGAATTCTTTCATGAAATGGAGCCTCCTTTCTGGTATGAGTAATTACCATACCCCAAATAGAGCTGATTTATAAATACTTATTAAATTTCAAATCAAAGTATTTAATATTAAACTAAGTATTTTAAAATATGCATTTGGGGCCTCCCCAGTGGTGCAGTGGTTAGGCGCTGCGCTGTGGAGCTGTCGGCAATGACAATGGAGTTCGATGCCCGGCTGGGGAGATTCCCACCTGGCAGGGCAGACCTCTCCTGTCTCGCCCGCTGCTCCCCTCAGCAGTGTGTTTCCCTCAATCTGCCTGTTCTGCTCCCCACTCTGTCTCTGGTGAACGCTCTTGCCATCCCACGCCTCTGGTCTGTACCCCAGCTTGAATGCGTAAATAAATAAATCTTTAAAAAAATAAAATAAAATATGTATTTAAAATTTTAAAATACTTCCTAGCTCATCTTAAATCCAGACTGAAGTTCACTCACAAAACATTCCTAAGGACCCAGGTTCAATTCCTAAGTGTTGGTGTCAGTTGGTCCTTAGAGGAACAGACTCCAGAGGAGGGAAGGCAGATGTCAGCACAGAATGTCAATTAGGAATGACATTTAGGTCTTTTTATCAGTCACAAGGGCTTTAAATATAAATAACAAGAACCATAAGAATTCTATTTTACAGAATTGCTTTTTGTGGCTTTTTGGAAACTACCCTGATCGAACCAGAATCTTGGCACTTAAAGAAAGTATTTCTCATATTATGATTCCAGAAAAAGAGAAATTCTAGCATGTGAAGTAAACTTTGTGTTTTAATCATTAGCTATTAGGGTTGATTTTCAAGCAACAGAAAACATATTAATGATTTCAAGTCAAAGGAATTTAACCAACACAGGGTTTTTGGAAGGCTGATAGAACAAGAAGGGGATGTTGACATAACTCAGAGATGAATAACTTAAGAAGACAGCTGCCCTCTTCAAGGCTAGAGAGAATATAAGAGACGTGATGGTATCAGAATCTTGGATCTTGAAAGTCCCTGGAGGATTGATGCTTGGAGCTCTGATTGATGGTGTCCAATGGTTAGGGCTTGGACAGCCAAGGGGTGGGACAAGCTGGGGCTCAGACTACCATGGGGGCACGGCCTGGGGCAGTGGAGGCTGCTGCCAGTACCTCTGATGAGGTACAGAGGCATGCCTTCCACTCTCTTGCCAGTGCCTTCCATTTGTGGAACCCAATAGAAAGTCCATTGGCAAGGGAGTCTGGGCAATGCGTGACTCCCAGTGCAGTGAATAAAAGGCTTGGAGCTGATAGACAACTGGCAGAAGCATCCTATGTTTAAGCATAATAAAGCAGGATTTGGGGATTTAACATTAACAGTTTCAACAATTTATAGGTGGCCCCTAGTTCATAACATTATAATGAGTCATTTTCGTAAGGCACACATTCAAATTTGTATCCTTAGACTGCATGCTAAGTGACTTGGCTGTTAAGCCCAGCAACTCATTCCAAGCAAGTTTTCTCAACCTCTGTTCTTGTCACATGGACTGCAGTGCTAATGATGGTCAGCTCTGTACTGGACGTGGGGGAGGAAGGAAGTAGGCCGGGAAGTGTGGGACTTGGCAGGAGTCAGCCCCCTCATTGATGAGCTCACTATACATTTAATGGCAGAAATTCTGAGCTGTTGTTTCACAGAAGTATCTGGTCTGAAAGATGGACTGATTTGTCATTATCTGTAAATTAGGAATTTAACATTAAAATTAAGATTTTAGGTTGTTTAGAAATTGGAAGATCCAGAACATGGGAATTCCATTCCTTTTGGAAGACAATTTGCTAACTCTGGGTGGTGGTTACCTCTTTCCCTCATTTAGTCACTTCCATTTACCTGTCTATCCCTTTAGCATCTCAATCCCTACTCTATATTCTCAAAGATAGTTTAGTGAGTATCCCAGAAAGTACAAGCATTGCCTTTTAAGCCCTGGGTCTTTCCTAAGTAGGATTACTCTGTTCCAAGAGACAGGAACAATTTGAACCACCCAGACAAAGGTGAGAGTGTTGGTTCCCATTACCCAGATGCATAAAGCCAGTGGCGGGGGGGGGGGGCAGCCAGGTGACAGAAACTAGAGACGGCATGACAGCTCTGTTGTATATTGTGGCTTCTTCCCAGGGCTGGGGTGCTGGGTACTCCTGTCTTTTTTAACTGGATAGGAAAATGGACCTTTACTATTAACCATAAGAAAAAAGTTCTCCCACAGATGAATCTAGTGCCTTGGGTATCTTGTGTGGGTATCTCAGAAGCAGTCCCTGCAGGAGAGAGTAGGTACCAGTACTAGCCATTTAGGTCAGTTCCCCATTCAGACTAATCTCTGTGGCAGGGAGATAGGGTCAGCCCTGTTCAAACGATGTAACCAGAAGAGGGAGGAATAGTTTCTTCAAATGCAGAGAGCAGAAGGGGGTAGAGATAATAAATGTCTAGTCCTAGGGGGTGTTCAAAAGTTGGGGACTTCATGAGGATCTGATCATCTTCCTTACACATTATGAAAGACTGCCCACGTCTCTATCCCTTGTCAGGATCCACCCTTTGCAATGTGACTTTGTAGCTCTTCCCATCAACAGGGATTTGCTTTGGTCAATAAGCCGCTGCCAATGGCCATATTGGCCCATGGGCTCATTGAAATGAGACCATGTCAGTGTCAGGCCTGGGCTGCCAGTGAGCTGTGCACATTGTTCTGTCTCTTAGGCCCTTGCCTGACTGCCTGGTGCCTGCATCCTGCCTGCCTGCTGCAAGATGAGGACCTCCTCGAGCAGAATCACGCTGCTGTAGCTGAGCCCATTTTAGAGCAGCCAGCCTCCAGCTGACTCAGGAGGTGACTGGTGATGATTTGGCAAGTGCAGGCTAAACAAGGACAGCTGAAAAAAGCTTAGTTTGGCAGAGACCAGAAGGACCCCTCTGCTGGCCCAGGGATTCCTGAGCAATGACAAGACCCCACACTCATACTCAGCGACAGTTGTCGTGGCAAGTGCCCGCCCTACTCTTATGAAACATAAGCCTCGAAAGTTGAGTACAAGAGAGAAGTAGATAATTACTTCACTTTTTTTGGTAGCTGAGACAAAAGACAAACATGCAGTGGAACACACTTTTCCTTTTAAGGTTGAGACTTTTTCTCTTCATGAATATAGTTATTGCAAAATGACTTAGCAAGAATCATTGATTTTGAAACATTACAACCTATACAATATAATAATAGGAGGCTAGATGCACCAGCGAGAGTCAGGTTGCACTGTGGGATGGAGGAGAAAGGGTTTACAGGTTAAAACAGGCTGTTCCTAGCTATCTGCCTCTACCCCTTAATTGCCTTCTCAGTCCCTTCAAGTTTTCATCTTCAGTCAGACACTGGTTATACATTTTATATTAAGTAGTCTCTGTTTTGGACATTTTCTCCTTGCACATTCTTGCACATTCTTCTTGTCATTTCTTTATGTGTATAAATGTCTACTAGGGAATAAGAGGAGAAGGAAGAGGACTTTAATGAGAACTAGCCGCCTTGGTTAATTATGACCTGTGGACAGGTTAGCCAGAGAAGTTGCATTCATCTCTCATTTCAGATTTCACTATTTTTCTGCTTGCTAATTACAGATCATGAAGAGTTGATCGCAAAAGAAATCAACCTGTAGGAAATGTTTGGGTAATTATTAGTTACCCACAGCCTTACCTTAGGGTGTTTATCAGAGCCTGACTGACCCAAGGATTACCCAACTCTAGCCAGCTCTGGTTATCTCCCACCTAAGGGGGAAAACCCAGAAATACTTGTGAAGTTCACAGTGTAGGGGCACTAAAAAGACAGATCTAATCATGGACCGTAGAATGCTTTCTCTCCCCACACACCCCAACACTACATCACTGAAAGACCTATTTATATCAACTCCTTTTACCTAGTACATCATGTCCAGCAATCAGCAGCAGTGACAAGCCATGACAAAGGCAAACAAGAGTAAGCTCAGAACCAGATGTGGCAGGGAAGTTGGGATGATCTACTGGGAATTTAAAACAAGATGATGATGTGCTAAGGACTCTAATGGAGTAAGTAGACAGCAAGCAAAAGCAGGTGGACAATGTAAACAGAGAGATTGAAATCCCAAGAACAGTTTAGGTAACTGTTGAAATATTTTTCTGACATTCACCCTTGTTTTAGCTTCTAGTAGTCAAGATAAAGATAGAAAAGATATGCATTTTCCTCCATAGAAAGACTCTTATCAAGCAGTTCCTTCTTAGAAACTGGGAGATACATGGTTCTGAAATGATTACTCATCCTTCCTGTGTCCTTGCCTTGAATGAGGGAGTTGGGGGGTCACAGACACAGCGGCAGTTCAGGCAACTGGCTGGTTGTTCTTCCCAGTTCGGGCCCCATTCGTTTTGAGTTTAATCCATAGTGTTAGGTTTTGTTTCTCTGTGTCATGTAGCTCAAGCTGGCTATAGGTCCTCATGATCACTAAACTTGGAATGGTTCTCAAAGGATGCACCACCTGCTGGGGTGTTGGACACCTGGCCTGCCCCCCCAAATGCCTTACCCTCGAGGCATTCATGAGGACCAGGAAAAGGAGGGCCTGGGTCTGAAGGCCTTGCTCATCCACACTCTTCTCTGGACCGAGGACAATGTATGCTGCTTTGGGATAATAGCCCACAGGGCCATACCATGTAGTGGGTGCTGGGGAATGGGTTAGGCAGAGTCCTCTTCTTTAAGGAGGTATATACCATCTGACTTGAAATCAACAGGGACATGCATGCAAATGTATGCTGTGGTCAAGAGTCATAGCATGATGAATTCTTTCTTTTATAGTGATGTTTGTAGCCTTGCAAGAGATAATAGCCTATAGCTATCCTGCCGTAGAACTGCCCTGCCTGGCCCGATGTCCAAGCATCCCTGTGAGGGCAATGCTGAGTCGCTGTTCTCCTGGGGTAGTATGGGCATGGGTGTGATGGAGAAGGTGAGAACAAGATTTGCATGGATAGCTCAGGGTAGGATTTGCATGGATGATTGGAAACTTAGTGTGATGCTTTCTCTTTGCCAGGCAAGATCCTTATTTCTTAAAACCCCCGTGTAAAATGGATGCCATTGTTATTTTTCTTCACACATGACACATGAAGAAATAAAGAATAAAGAGCATAGATGATAGATAGGTGATAGGTGATGATAGGTGATAGAATCAGGAAGTAATGAAGCCAGAATTTGACTCAGAGAGTGTGAAACAAGAGTCCAAATGTGTAAGCTCCATTTACACTGTCTCTGAGCACTTATGAGATCTCTGCTTACTTCTTCCACACAGGGAGTTAGCGAGTTAGATATTTTAGAAAGAGGCGTGTTTAAGTGAACTAAATAAAAACCTAATCAAATCAAAACGAAACAAATGGAAATCAAAACACAAATCTAAAGTTCTTTCCTTGGGCCTCCACAACAAGTCTTTATTTTGTTCACTAGATGGCAGTAATTCCACATAGTTTATTATTCTGTCTGCGCAACCTCTGTATAAATAAACGGACAATACTGTTTTGTGTTATAATTTAAAGAAATCTGATAACAGCCTCCTCACTTGTCAATATTTTATATTGAATTAAACTCAAAAGCAGTTAAGGCTACACAGACTCTATAAAAAATAAAACAACACAGTGACTCTTTCCTTCCACTGCAAAGACTCAAAGTGGCTCATATTTGGGGACAGATGTGTGTGCGTGCGCGCGCACACACACACACACACACCCCTTCAATTCTTCCGGATATCCTCCCATATCCACTCACACTCATGTATACACACACACACTCACACACCACTTCAGTCTGCACATATGTCCACCCTGTCCCACATTTACAACCTCCACATCCACAGAGACAGACACACACACACACACACACACACATACACACACACACACACACTCTCCAAGAGGAGGAATCCCTTCTCAAGAAGTCCCTAAAAGTCCCTCAAAATTTCCTTTATGACTATAAGGAAAGCATGAAAGTTTTTTCTGTGCCTATTTCATTAGCGTCATTTGCTAATCTTTCCTTCATAAAAATAGCATAGATTAATGCTTTAAAAAATGCATTGTATTTCAGGATCTCCAAAGCTTACAAAAACCATTCTTCCCTTAAATCCATTGAAAGAGTATATAACTCTCTTCTTATCCTACACATACACAAACTCATACTCATCTTTCCTAAACTATTATTTTATTGGTATTTTGCTTATATTTACTCTTTACATTACTCATTGATCTTCCAAATAGCTGTCTATCATTGGAAGAGCCATATTCAAAGGTATCTAAACTCATGATCTTTTAATTTCAAATATCTTCATAAAAAGAATATTAAGGTGGGTCTCCCTGGTGGCGCAGTGGTGTAGTGCTGCGCTGTGGAGCTGTTGGCAGCAGCAAAGCGAGTTCGACTGCCAGCCGGGGAGATTCCCACACGGGGGTGGGGGGCGGCAGACCTCTCCTGCCTCCCCTGCTGCTGCTCCCCTCAGCAGTGTGTTTCCCTCAATCTGCCTGTTCTGCTCCTCACTCTGTCTCTGGTGAACCCTCTCGCCGCCCCACACCTCTGGCCTGTACCCCAGCTTGTAGGCATAAATAAATAAATCTTAAAAAAAAAAAAAGAAAAAGAATATTACGGTATAGTCTTTTTTTAAGAACTTACCACCTGTTGGCTAGATTTAGTATTGCAGTTCACTTTCAATGCTCAACCTCAAAGGAACAAGTTTCTTTTGTAATTACAAGATCCAGATGTGAAAAGGGAATATTTTATTAAAAAATAATCTACAATTTCATATTATACTGGGTGCTATAGCTATATTAAAGAGTTTTATCTTACAAAAAATGTATTATTTAACTAGGATACTCCCAAACTTTTTCCTTTTATGAGGCTATGTATTTGATATTACAGTGGATGTTAATGTACATTTTGGTAAAAATTGCTCTATTACCAACTTTTTAGGAATAAGTCTAATTCATAATGTGGGCTTTTTTTATGACTCACGACATGAACCTATTTCTGAAAGTCTCAGCTTTTTTTATTTTAAAGTTAAATGTTGGCATTGATAATAGGCTTTTGAGATTTATACAAAATTAGACTTAATAAGGAGAGTCTCAGATTTTGCTGATGCAGATAATACTTTCCTTCCATCCATATCAATTAATACTTTTTTCATTTCATTTTCATTTTTTCCATCCATATCAATGAATACTAGAAGATTGTGGGGTTTTGGTCTGCAGTTTGGGAAAGAGAAAGAAATTTACTTTAGGGAAGAAAATATGGGAAGAAAGGAAGAAAAAGAAATGGTTGGCTAATGTACATTTATCTTCCTGGCGTCTATTTCGGCTCCTCTAGAGAGAGAAACAAGGATCACGGTTAGTAGCACTATTTTACAAGCAGATTCCCTTCCAGGCCAGGGTTGACTCCCAAGCTGACACAGTGTTTCTAGAGAGAACTTGTGATCCTCTTGGCACTGAGTACCTTGGTGGCCGCATGCTAAAATGTAACATAGCTAGGAAGGGAGATTTCTCCATCCTGCAAGGAACACAGCATCGTTGACACCAGCCTCAGCTCGGTGGGCTCACCTGAGGCTGCGCAAGATCTGAAGTCCTGTCTGGCCACAGGGTTTCCCTGACAGCACTCAGCCCCGGGTACCCCCGCCCAGAGGGCTTCATGTGCTGCTCACAAGGACAGAGTCCAACTGCCACGGATGGAAGAGATGGTGACTGTCTCATGCTGAGTGCAACTGACAGGCTGGCTTGTGGGCATGTAGAGGGCAGCTCTTTGGAGACTCAGAAATGACGGGACAGTTAACTAAAAGGGCAATGTCTGGAAATCAGACAAACGTGGTTTAATTTACAGAATTTTGTTTATTTTTAAAATAAATTAAATATATATATTTCTATATTCATTATTTTTTATGATAGAAGTATATATAGAGTGCATGAAATGATGATACGCCTGTACCATCACATAGACGACTATAAAGTAGTCACAGGCTAACGAGGGCAGGATATTTGGGCGGCAGCACTAGCATAGCCCGCAGCTTCCACAGATGCCTTGTTTCCCTGGTGCCATCGGCGCAGGGGTGGCTGGGATCGTGACCCCCTCTGCAGGTGAGAGAAAGGGTGGACGAACCAGCGCGTCTCTCCCAGCTGTGTCCGAGGTGGGTGGGAAAGAGAAGGCGGGTAAACATGTGGAGAGCGACTAGGAGAATTTTTCAAACTTGTGCCTATCGCTGAACTGTTTGCCTCTAGAAGTTTCTTGGGCATTGATCAGGGTTAGCATGGGCCTTGGCTCATCCTTCTGAAAAGCACACATTAGTTTTCACAACAGCTTGTCAAACGTCTAAAGCAGTAGAAGAACAGAGTCAGGAGTGAAAGGTGATGAAACACAGGCGCTGGCTGGGGGCGCTGTCTGTCTGGGCGGCTCTCCACAGCAGACTTCAAGGGAGGCGCTGTGCCTGGGGACTGCCCGGGGACCTGGCCTCCTCACCCCTTATCACATTTTAAGATGGACAAGACCCGCTTTTGAATCAGGAAGAAATTTAAAATCTGTCATGTTTTGATCTCGCAGGCCAGATTTCATTTGATTACTAAGCCCTGTTTTCAAGGCTTACTCATTTACCTCCCTCCGGTACCTCCCCGCCTCAAACCCACCCCTCAAGCGTCTGTCAAGAGGACCTCCTTTTCCCTTGTGACCAGCAATAGGATTCTTTCCCCAGGAGACCCGCCAGGTGCCAGCGTGACCTTGCCAGGAGGAATTTCTCTTTCCAGCTCGAATTTCCTTCCCGTCTACCTTCAGGCCTTGACTGCTGGCCACGGCTCCCCTTTGACCACCCTGAATAAATCTTCCTTGCATCCCTGACAGCTGCTGATTTGGCTTCTTTCTTATTTTTTTTTTAATTGAAAGTAAACCTTCAAAGCGCCCCAGCCACCTGAGAAGCTCCGCAGTGCTATGCAGCCAGCCGGTGAACCTCAAACAGAGCTCTGCATTTCACTGTGTCCCCTCCTGCCCTGGGGCTGGGGGGGTGCAGGGGGCTTTGTGGGTTGCCAGGGCCACTCAGCTTTCAATTTAGCTTTTGCATTAAAAGATGGGGATGTGGACATAGTAAAGTGGTTGTGGAGAGATTTTGAAAGTGGCTGTGAGTGATCGAGGGGCTAGCAGAAAGGGGGGAGGGGAGAGAAGGAGGAGAGAGACTGAGATTTGCAGAGGGAGGTGTGAATTTGCAGGTGGGATGCACATTGAATTTATTTATGAGAGAAATCTGGGATGTCTTTGTGCAGTCTGGTTAGACTATTGGGGTGTGTAGCAGAAGGAAATTAATTTAAAAGGTGTATGCAAATTTAACAACCAGTTTTTAACACCAAGGAGGCCACAATATGGGATGGTACAGAGAATTAGGAGTCAAGATGTCTACTTTTTTTCTAGGGTTTTCTCCTTTGTTATTTGTCATTCTAAGCTGTTCACTTCTGGTCTCTATATCCTCCACCTCAAATAATTTTTTATTTTAGAAATTTAATATTCAGAAAAATTCAAAATACAATGTATCAAATACCTTTATGTCCAGCTCCTAGATTCAACAATGGTTAACATTTTTTCTTCATCTCTCTGCATGTGTATCACATACACATTTGTGAAACCTTTTCAAAGTGAGTTACAAACGTTGTGACACTTTACCCCTAAATACTGCAGCAAGCATTTCCTAATATGGACATTCTCCTACATAATCACAAATAAATATCACACCTAAGAAAATTAAAAACAATTCCCTAATAACATATAACATTCAGTCCATATTAAAACATCTTCAATTGTCCCCAAACTTCATTATTGGTTTTTGTTTTGCACCAAAACCCATTCAGGACTCATCAATAAATTTCATTGTATTTTTTAGTCCTCCTCTCTTGTTTCTCATCAAGATAGAATTTATATTCAAAGTGTATAAATCTTGAATGTGTACCTTGATGCGTTTGATGTCATTTTAGAGTTGATGGATTTGAGAGCGGAGCCAGGTCCTTGGGTTCACTCTGGGAAAGGTTTCACTAGAGCTCTCTTTGGTGGCACGTGACAAGTTTCTCCATGAGATAGAGACTCAGTCATACTTAAAGAGCAGGTTTATTAGAACAAGGAAGTAAAGGACACTTGTACAGACACAAGTGGGCAGAAAGAGCTGTCCCGCTGAGGGGGCAGGTTTGCTAAGAGAGGCCTGCATGGTGCAGGTCACGGGCAGACAGGCAGGCCGCTGCCCTGCAGAATGACAGAGTTGGTAAAGGAAAGCACCTGCATAGGCACAGGTGGGCAGAGAAAATAGTTGCCCTGAATTCTTGCACAGATGGCACTGATATAGCCTTCTTTCAGTTGGGAGGGGCTCATCTTCGAGGATGGCTGTCTGTTTACTGGCTAACTAGAATTAGAAAAGAGACCAGAGATTCTACAATGGTCTCTATCTCTATATCTTTGCCCCTAGTCTGCCTTCTAGCTCCTATCTATGCTTTGTAATTTAGGAGCTGGCACCTAGGGATTGTGCTAATGGCTATGTTGATTTCTTCTACCCCTACTTTCTTGTGTGGGTCTAGTTCTAATCTTATTTTGCGTTATGTATCCTCCATCACATTAAAAAAATAATTTTATTTTAGAGCAATTTTAGACCATAATGATATTTTTTTTACTTAAGTATACTTCCATGTAATTTCTAACTGATTGATAAATAGAATATTTCCATCTGTCATACCCCTTTCTCTGTCAACATTTCCTCCTCCTTGTCCTTCAGAAGGGGCAAGGATATGAAACAATTGAAACTCTCAGATCTTTTGGGAAGTGTAAATTGCAACCACTTACGATAACTGTCAGTTCAATATATTCTGACTCTATGGCTCAGCAATTTCATTCTTTATTATAGACTCAGTATGTGCAACTGTACGTTAGTGCATATGCCATTAAAAGACCAGTGCAAGAATACTCATAAAACTTTATTTGGGCCTCCCTGGTGGCGCAGTGGTTGAGCGCTGCGCTGTGGAGCTGTCGGCAGCTCGCGGTGTGAGTTCGATGCCCAGCCAGGGAGAATCCCACATGGTGCGGTAGACCTCTCCTGCCTCGCCCGCTGCTCCCCTCAGCAGTGTGTTTCTGATCTGCCTGTTCTGCTCCCCACTCTGTCTCTGGTGAGCCCTCTCGCCGCCCCACGCCCCTGGCCTATACCCCAGCTTGTATAAATAAAGAAATCTTAAAAAAAAAAACTTTATTCATAATTTCCCCAAACTAAAACTATTCCAAATGTGTGCCAGCAATAGAATGGACAATTAAACTGTGGTATATTTACAGAAAGGAGCAATACACAGCAACAAAGAGGAAAAAGACATTGAATCATCAATAGTGTGGATGAATCTTAGACATTATGTTAAGCAAAATAGCTTGATACAAAGAGAATATATACTATATGAATCTTTGTATAGAAAGGTAAAGAATAGGCAAAAGCTACCTATTGTAAGATAAGTTATTCGTTAGGTTCCTTTAATTAGCAATTTCCACTTCTTTTTTCTTGACATTTTCTTTTTGAAGCAACGCAGTGAACTGTTTTATAGAACGTCTTACTTACTGGATTTGTGTGGTCTTTTCCTCATTTACTTGATTCTTCACAACTGGGGATCCATGAGAAAACTGAGCTGTAATGTCCTAAGGCACCCCTTTTATGTAATGAATTAACTTCTGTGTATCTAGAATGGTAGTAGTTATGCTCTATTCTTGGGAGAAATGAATATATTATTTTCAATTCATTTTCTGTGGTCTACGATTCAGCTAAGGAAGCCCCATTGAGAAAGGCTTACTGAAAGTTCAGTCTGAGGGCTGATTAGAATCAAGAAACCTTTTTGGCAAGAATATTTTACAGGTGGCACCAAGCACTTCCTCCTGCATCACACTGAGAGGCATTTAATGTCACTATCAGTGATGAGGATGTGGAGTTCGATCACTTGCTTGAGGTGGTGACAGCTAGGTCTCTCCATTGTAAAGGATGTTTTCCCAAGTTCCCACAGCTTAACAGCCTCATTTGTCAACATGAAACACTCATAGGTCAGTATCTCCCTCTTGATGGAAAAGTTTGCTTCCAGCAAAGGAAAATGAAATTTTACCTTGATTGCAAGGTAAAATTGTTCAGAATGCTTATGTCACCTTTCATAGAGCTTCAGCCTAAAATGGGAGTTTTATACCATGAGAAAAACCACATATTAACTGTAATAGAATATTTTTAGTCTTTAAGATTACTAGGTAACAGTAATTCCCTTTCTACTTATGATAATTTGATAAGCATGGCATTTTGGATATTAAATTGCTTATATTTAGGACTGCTTATACTGTAAGTGCATTGTGTGATGATAAATATTATGGGAAGTAGTATTTAAATATTTGGTAGAAACTAAATTAAGGATTTCATGCATATACCTAGATCTTAGATTCAGAAGAGACGTGTTTTTGTAGTTTAAAAAATTACTATTAAAAACTCACTTCTGTACTCTAACTTAAAGAAGGGAAAGCGGTTTATGTGTTATTATTCACTGGCTTCATAGAAAAGGAATAATTGCAAGTGAGTCAGATGGATTTGGTACAGTACTCATCAAACCAACCCAGAATAGTTTGGTGGAAAAACCAAGGGTGTAGCCTCACCTATCAGCTAAGTAACCATGGTCAATTAAGTGTAAGCATTGGCATCCTTATGGTAGATTAAAGATGGCCATACATTGGCTGATGATCCTGCCATCCAAAGGAGGAGGGGGGATGGTGCATGATTGCTGTCCTTGAGTACTGGTGTGCACTGGGACTGCTGTGACCAATAGAATACCGCTCAAGTGATGAGGTGCCATTTTCTGCCCTCAAGACTTGAGAACCTGGGATCTTCTATTTCCTGTCTTTTGAAACACCCACTTTTGAAATCTGGCCACCAGGATGTAGGAAGCACAAGCAGCCCTGTGGAGCAAATCATGTAGAGAAGAATCCTTAGCTGACATCCTGAACTAAGCACCCCCAACTTATGGCCACCTTGCTGGCTGAACATGTGAGAGAATCATTCTTGGAAGCGGAGCCTCTAGTCTTCATTGAACCAACTAATGCTGCATAGGGCGGAGATGGCTGTCCCCGCCAAACAGTGCCCGTAATTGCAGATTGCCGAGGGAAAGAAATCAGTGTTCTTAAGTCACTGGGTTTTGGAGTAGTTTGTTATGTAGTACAGTTAACTGCAACAATCCTCATTTGCAATATGGTGGTAAACCTACTTCTCTTATGTATGCTAAGAGGATCAAATAGGATGGGGTATGCAAAAGTCCTTTGCAAATTATGAGGTATTTCCACACCAGTTTAAATTGATAGTCTTTGAAATATCCGACAGGGTGATGGGATTGTCTAAAAGTCACTGTAGTTGGCAATTTGCTCTAATTTCTACTGACTCCACTTGCCAAACTTAGAAACCTGTTGCTTTTTTTTATTATTGTAATGAGGCACAACATAAAATTTCCATCTTAGCCTCTTTTACGTGTACAGTTCAGTGACTGTAGTCTACTCCCTTTGCTATGCAACCATCACAAACATCTATCCTCACAACTCCAGGTACTTCTGACAACAAGGAATACATCTTCTTAACAAGTATAAATTCCTCTTCTAGATTTGAAGTGCAGCTAAATCATCTCAGTATGTAGATGATGATAATTTAAGGAATGAGCCCACGTGCTGTAAGGATAGGTTTCTGGAGAGACTAAATGTTGGCGGCCCACAATCTGCAATGGGGCCCGAGAAACTCTCTTCTTTGCCAGAGTCTGTTCCCTTCCCATAGAACTTCAATTAGTCATAGTCAGCATGGGGATGGGGGAATATTTAGAGAGAAATGAGCACTTATTAAAAAGGGCCAAGAGAGCAGATTTTCAAAGCTAGAACATTCCAACAAAACCCTTTTATATATAAGCAGGCCCTCTGGAGTTAGCACACATACTTGCACCTGGACCCCACCTGGACATAATTAGTTTCCCTGTGCTCAGAGCAGAGAAAACACCAAAGAAAATGATGTCAAAAACCTGAGCAATCTGTCATGATCTATGCTGCACAATTAAAACAGTGTGCTTTCTGTAAGAATTATGTAACACAGATGACATGGTATTTAGATAGTGAAGATTGGAAAACCATCTGGTTATGTTGACAACTATTATGTCTATTTTTTGCATCGTATTGTGTACTTCAGGATGGAAATCACAGAAAGGAAAGATGAAATGCTCTGGGTTGAGTGGTAAGAAGATCTTTTATCTACTTGCAAATAAAAACATTCTGGGCAGGACTTTTAATTCTAAGCAAGTAGAATCTTTAGTGCTGGAGGATCAAAACATGCAGTGGACAAAGACTGGGTGAGCCCAGGAGCTACAGTTGCATGTGCAGGACTGGAGAATTGTTACTACACCATGAAGTAAATGGGAAAATGTATTCCATAGCCTTTCTGAGCCGTCTCCCTTATTCTCTCCTCCTGGGCCCTAAGTTCCCAGGACAACACCCCATTTCCTCTGTACTGTCTTCATTTTATCACACTCTACACCTTCTTCTTCCTCTTGCACGAGAATACCTGTTGAAACTGGGCCACTGTTCCCCTCATCAGATAATTTCAGTGCTCATTGAATCAGTGTTTATTCACCACCCATGGGATGCCTAGCAGTCCTAATTTCCTGGGAAGTCACATGGGAATAACTAGAAATAATTTATGAGCAAATCAAAAGAGATATGTTCACAGGTAACAGGGCAGATCCTTAATTACTAAGGTCAGGCAGTGTGGACCAAGGGAGCCTAAGATTGAGTGATAACCCACCATCAGGCCCTTCCTTCCCTTCCAGACTGAGTTCCCGATCCACTTTGCTGCCAGAATATTCCCTACAGCGGTTGCTGTAGAGATTGCATTCCTTGAGGGTTGTAGGGTAAGTGGAACAATAATCAGGATTTTCCGCCCTCCCATCAAGAGAGGCCTCCGCGCATGCCTGATGGCTTGCAAGCGCTGTGCCCTGTGGGCCTATGAGCATGCCTGATGGCGGCCACCTGGAGTAGGGTGTGGGCCTGTGTGAGTGGGCATACCCGGGCCAGAGACCAGGCTTATAAGCAGCAGCAGCAGCAGCAGCAGCAGCAGCAGAAAAGAAGCAGCAGCAGGAGAAGCCGCAGAGGAAGGAGAGAACAGAGAGTGGAGCAGAGGACCATTAGGGGTGCAACAGAGACCACGAGAGAACACCCGAGAGCCTGAGAGAGTGAAGATTCGCCGCCCCGCCCTCGGCCCCGTTGCCTGCCCTGTACCTGGTTGCCTCTCTACAAGAGACCATTAGAAGCCTAAAAAGCCACCAAGGGCTCCAGGACTCCTCCTTTTGACCCGTCTGCCCAGCCCCACAGAGAACCTGCACCTGGTGACTTCTTGCCGCTACAAGGGCCAAGGCAAAGATTCCAGGAACATTTAACAACATTTAACAGGAGGCTGCTCATTCCCAGCCAGCCAGCTGCAAGCTGCCACAGGCCCTTGTTCACAACCCTGGGAGACAGCTTCAAACCCATTTCAGAGGTGAGGAGAATAGGTCCCAGAGGGATCATATACTTGAAGAATGAGGAGCCAGGGCTCCTCATGTTAGGTCTAAGGTCAAACCTAGCTATGGCCTGCTTTAGAGGGAGGGCTGCAGGGAGGTACCTAGGGCCTAAATCTGGCCGAAAAGTTGTCCACTGAGGCTTGCCATCAGAATTTTGCACCCCAGCCATTCACAAAGGGAGAGGGGTCTTGGGAGTGGGTGGTATCACCTTCCAGTCTCTCAGGCCAAGAAGGCCATGTCAGTCTGTCAGTCAGGGCTTCAGGGGAAGCCTGGTGGTGGTGGTGGTGGTGGGGGCTTACCAGGGGATCTGGGCGGGTACTTTGTAGTCAGCGGGAGCCCCACGTGAGTGAGCAGGGGTGTTCTCGAGAACCTTACTGCTCACTCCCTGAGCCCACACATTCATGTCATTATTTGTCTTGCTGTCTTTACCAGTTCTCGCCTCTCTGGGGGCTGTCACGGTGACTGACCCAATCAGTTCCTGTGTATGCAAGAAATCAGTCTGAGGAGGAATAGCTGCTAGGTAAAAGTGAAAATGAGGTAAGAATTTAAAAGAAAAAAATGGATGTGAACTGCGGGAAGAGAGACAAACTGGGGGTGGCCTGACAGAGTGTTGCTTTTGAAAGTTAAGTAGGTGGAGAGGTGGCAAAAGGGATTACAAACTAGAAATATGTGCTTGGGTGTGGAAGAGTATGATACATTTGGGAAATAGTGAATCCCAAGACTTAGGTCCAGATATCTGGAAGGTTACTCTGGCCTAGAGATATTATTTGGGTCAGAGCTTTGAAACTTTCAACAGTGCACTAAAAAGCTAAAAATTCACCTTTTTACAAACTATGGTTTAACTTTATTTGCATGCTTTTCTGTATTTTTCACATTGTAAGTCTTGGAAAGAGAAGAGTGTGTTTGTGTTGTAGTTGAGTAAAGGCTGACTCTCGTAATGTCACTAGACCTTGCTTCAGAACACTGAAAATGTCTCCTTCAGGAATAAATCAGTTTATTCTTAGCAGAAACCATGTAGACCTTTCTGGAGGGGGCTGATGTAATTGGAAAGTGTTTCTGGATATATGTGTGGTGATACTTTGAAGGAAGAACAGAAAAAATGAAACGGGGTTCTGGGGTCTGGTTACAATTGTTCATGCAAGAGATGACAAAATGGGAGACTGGTGGCAGATATTTAAGGGTGGAACGGGGAGGACTTAATGACTGGATGTGAGTAATTAAACAGAAAGGGTGAAATTTGGGTCTGAAATTTCCTGAAAGGATGGTTGGGAGGATATTGGCAGCATTAGCTCAGCTGGGGTGTGGCGAGCAGATTTTGGAGGCAGGTGGTGAGTTTGGTTTTAGATGTGTTGGATTTGAGGTAGGGAATGGAATTCTAAGTGAAGGTGTTCAAAGAAAGATGGAAGTAAATTAGGAGTGAGGACTGGAGATGTGGATTGAGGAGTGGTAAGTCTTGAATTCAGTGTGAGAGAGAAATAGGAGGGGAGCGGATTCACTGAAGGTAGGAGGTAAGGGCGACAGAAAGACTGAGGCAGGAAATAGCCTGTAGCTCAAAACCTGGGAAATCTCTGAATTTAAGGATCAGGCTGAGGGAAAGAAGCCAATGGGAGAAATCAAGAGGGGATAATATTCTGGCACTCAAATGAGGAGGAAGATCCAGGAGCAGGCTGGTGAGAATCCTCCATGGAGGTGAAGTGTGACTGGGATTTCTGGGTAAAATACAGGAAGCCCAGTGAAATTTGATTTTCAGATAAGAATGAAAAAATTTTTAGTGTATGTATATTACATGCAGTATTTGTAATATATTTACATTGAAGACGTTAGATATTACATGGAACATATGAATAAAATACAAACAAATGAGGATAATGAATAAAAATTGTTTATTTGAAATTAAATGTAACTGGGAATCCTGTATTCTTGTTAACTCTGGCAACCCTAGCATTATTTGAATTCCAAGATGTTGTTAGTGAACTTGCCAGTGTCCCAGTCAGCTTCCCTTAACCCCCCTTTTTATTTATGGGCAAAATGACAGGAACCCCTATAAAAGGGGCCTGGATCTATTATTAATAAGGCTCCAGGTTCTTGTTTCCTACATAGCTCTCTAAATTTCCTTCTCCACTGCTTACATCTTTACCTTCAGTTCCATCATACCTTTCTGCCTGCTGTCTCTGCATTAACTTCTCCACTGGTCTTCCTTCCTGGTCTCTAGCCATTGGTCAGCCCTGGGAAGTTCCAGGTTCAGCGTTTTAGGGGGTGGCTAGTAGGGACACTGGCTGTATGGTTTTAGGAGTCTGTGAGATGAACAACTGGAAAGGGTGAATTTAAACAACCTTGTCAAGAACTGGTGTGGTGAAGACATGGAACCGTGAGTTAAGGGAGAGGAACAGGGTAAGGAGGCTAAACTTCAGATGAGAGCAGAGAGAAAGGATGAAGAGCCAGTGGGAGCATTATTGGAAAAGATTCTAGCAAAACTGAGAGGGGGTGGGAGCAAGTGATGAGGGGAAAGTCTTGAGACAATCAGAAAGAATACAGTAAGTGGACAGAAAAACACATTTCAGTGGGGAAGAGAGATTTGAGGAACATTTATTGCTTTTATTTACTCAGCAAAGAGGGAATTGACCGATCAGTCATAATTTTTGGTTGGCATACAGGTTGGAAGTTTGAAAAAAGTACATGTATTTGATTCCAGAGGTTGAATTTCCCTCTCTGATATTTGTCTTCAGCTTTTGGAGACTTTCTTCCACATGAGGGCATAAAATAAATTGCTGTTGTGGTTCTATACCAAATTGTCACCCATGGGAGACTTGCCATTTCGCTTCATATTGTACCTCAACATGTATCAATTAGCTTGTTTGCAAGTGGAGAGGGGGAACCTGTGTGATCTTAGGGTTCCCTGTGGCATCCCTTGATGTTACAGTGGTCTAATAAGAATACTAGGAAATGCCTGTAATTAAAATCAAGCTAGAGTAAGTAACAAAGTGTGGTGGTGTCGTATACTTTCAAATCCACTTTGGACAATTCCCCTTCCTCTTTTCTACTACCACTTGTGAAAACTGCCACCTCTGGCTCTCTGAATAAAAATGGCACTTAGTGTTACTGCTCTGATGGCCGTAAAAGCAAAAAATGGGAAATAAGTGTCGATGAGTATGTGGAGAAACTGGAACTCTTGTGCATTGCTGGTGGGGATGTAGAATGGTAGAAAACAGTTCTTGAAGCTATTTCTTCCAAAAGCTAAATACAGAATTATCACATGACCCGACCACGCCACTTCTGTGCTTATTCCCAGGAATTGAGCGCAGGGACTTGAACAGACACTTGCACACCCATGTTTATTGCAGCATGATTTATACTAGCTGAAAAGTGGAAACAGTCCAAATGTCCACCAACAAAAGAATGGATACATAAAATGTGGTGTTTACAAAGAATGGAGTCTTATTTTACCTCAGAAAGAAGGAGATGGGGGAACCTTGAGGACATTATGTCATGTGAAACAAACCAGTCACACAAGGACAAATATGATATGATTCTGCATGTATGAGGCACTTAGGAGAGACAAGTCATAGCGACAGAAAGTAGAAATAGAGGTGACCTGGGCAGGGAGGAGGGGAGTGGAGTGTTATTGCTTCGTAGTTACCAACTCTCCATTGGAGTGATAAGAGTTTTGGAAATGATGGCGATGGTTGCATAACATTGTAAATGTCATGAATGTTAAGTCTATACTACAGTGTATACTTAATGTGAAGTATGTTTTTTAACCATTGTTATGTATTTTACCACAACTTAAAATATGAATACCGTAATATACTAAAACCATTGAATTGTATGCTTAAAATGGGTAGATTGCACGGTATGTGAATTATATCTCGATACTGTTGTTCATACCTTAAGGGCACTTTTCTTTAACTCTGCACTCAGACCACAGGGACCATGAAAAACCTGAATGGAAAAATAATAAAGTGTGAGTCATGGGGGAGGACGATCTTGTCACAGCTTGGAGAGATTCAGATAATTAACTCAGAAACTTGCCCTGCGGAAGAGGCTGAAGGCCATGGGATTTGGCAGAGGAAGAGTGGGTGGTTCAGAATGGTGTTTTATATTGCCTTGTACTTTGTCTTACTGTGGTAGGGATATAATCTACTGAAAGGCATTTTACTAGCATAAAGCTCTTTAGAGAACAGTCACTGTGTGTGACAACTGAGCGGGTTTTGTTTGTAGTTTAAGGGTAGCCATCTTCTGGGTAGCAGACTGAACTTTCACTAGCCTGAAAATAATGAGTTTGAGTTGAGGCTGATGAACTATTTCCTCTTGCTCTTCTGTGTGATATTATGTCTTGGGTGGGAGGTGATCAATTTTTTTGAAATGTGCATTTGGAGTTTCAAGAGAGGCCATCCAAAGTGTCCACAATGTCACCGAAGGAGACAAAACCATCCATCCATTCAGCAGCAGCACAAAGCAGCCCACACCAAGAAAACAGCAATACATCCCCAAACAGACCAAGCAGCTGCTTATCAATCTGGTGCAAGCTGCAGGTTGCCTGACTAAATTACTGTCGAATCGGCAGACGAGCACAATTTGTCAGTCAGCATTGAGTTTAAATGAGCAGAGAAGCACATAAAACCAGCAATACAATGGTAATTAAGAATTATAGGCATCAAGTTTCATCTAGTGCTTTCTTAAGGTAGCTGTGACTGAGCTCTAAGAAGCGTATGAGGAATCCAGAGCAGAATTAGAGCCAGACCATGGTCTAGCTAGAGGCCTCTGTAATTTAAGCAGCTCATATGCATGAAAATGATGTATAGATGATGGAGAATCATTAAGAACTCAGGCTCAATCATTGCTATTTAATTAAAAAATTGTATATAACCCATGTTAAAAAGTGAATGATGGTAATGACGACAGCGATGATGCTCCTAATAATGAGAACCCCCTGAACCCACCACTGAAATTATGAACTAGGACATCTTTGCTTTAATGGTGGTTGAAGTTGTGAGAAATGACATAATCTCTGGATGCTGAGTTGATGAAATTTAACAAGTGTTGAGTTCTGACAATGGGTTGGTGCTAGGACATACAAAGATGAATAAAAACAGGCCTGCATCAGAGATTTTACAGTCTGGAAGGAAGAATAAGATGACAACACAATTAGTTGTGCATCTGTGAATTCCCTAGAAGAGTAGGCTTGTCATAGAATGGTGTGCAGTGCTACAGGGGCTCAGAAGAGGTTGGATCAGCTTGGATGGGGAGCACTCTCAGGGGAGGAGCTCAGAGAAACCTTCACAAGAGAGTGACGCCTGAGTGGGGGGCATCAAAAGGAGGAAGGTATTATACAAGATGAGAGGATGGGAGGGAGCGTTCCAGGTGAATGGCCTCAACACAAGTAAAGACAAGAGTCTTAGGTAAAAGAAACTCTAAATTAACACTTTGTGGTCCACTCACGTATTAATACGTGTTCATCTAGTCCCCGGTTTTTCACGCCACAATGGATTATTTGGAACTATTAGGAGCTATTTCTTTGATCGTATTCAGTCTAGAAGCTTTACACATTGTTTTGGTGAAAGTGTAAGGTGTTTCATGAGAGCTATTACAGTTTTTTTAATATCCAGTAGTTCAGGAGTTGTGTGTGTTTTATTGAATGTTTATACCATTCATGCAATGGCACAGAAAATGGCCGGCACACAAAGTGTTAATGTGTCTAAAATAAGAATGTAGTAGAATATAAGTTTTGACAACTGTCCTGAGCCAATTTCTTACAAAAATCCTATATCCTTAGGATATATTCCATTCTAAAGAGCTGACTTTGCTTATCACCTGAAAACTCAGGGTTAGCACAGTCAGTTAGTGAGTCAGGGCACAGAGTTAGCCAGTCCGTTCCCTTGAGAGGATGTTCAAGGAAACATTGTTGATTTGAACCACTCACTCTCCTCTCTGCCTTCCCTCTAGCACCCCATGCTTACTTGGGCAAATCCTTTTTCCTAAAGGATTCGTAAGATGGCATCCGCTTGGCTCAGTTCTTTAGCTAGGGGTTAAATAAACTTCCTAGCTATGGTTGATTGGTTCAGGTAGTAGAAAGTGACCTAGTCAGGCGTAGGACTCGGGAGAGACTGTCAAAGAAATCAAGTATTTTCTTCCCTGCTGGTTAGAAAGCAGAGAATGTGAGGGTGAAGGCTTGGGCAATCATCTTGTCATGGTGTGGGGAGATCCTGATTTGGAATGACGTCAGCACATGGAGGCAGGGTCAATATTCCACATTTGAAAAAGGTATGCCCAGGGCAGCAATCAGTGAATATTGACGCCAACAATTTTGCTCTGCTGGGACTCTTTCTGGAGAAACTCATAGCTTAAAAAAACTTTATTATGATATAGCATCTTTAACACTGTCACGTAATGGTCTACTTACAATTTTAATTTTTACCTAATCTTGTGATATTGCACCTAAAAATATTTGCTATAATAATGCCATGGAAAATTTTGATTGTATTCTTTTAAAAAGGATTTTTTATGTTGAAAATAGCACCTCCGGTTTCTACAGCCTTTTAATGCAGGGCTCAGACCTGGATCTGCAGGCTGGGCTCAGAGCCGATCCTATATTGCTGTATTTATTTCAGCTCTCTGCTTGACTACAGGCTCCATTCCTCTGGACAAAAAAGATCATTGAGGGGTGCTTGGGGATCAGCCAGGCACTTAAACTTATTTTAGCTCAACTGTGACCTTGGCTCTCAGCCCTTCACATAGTTGGAGCTCAATATATATTATTTCTCTTTAGGTTAAGACATGAGGTGATTGCAATTTTAGAAGAGACTGTGTCAAGGCAAGAACATAGTCTTGCTCCTTTTATGAGTATGTTCATGGATCAGATCTGGTTACATAGTTTGGGGAATATTTTATATTCTGAACACATTTTTGGATGGAACCCTCCAACATTATGAACATAATGTAACTGTTTTGTGCTATTGTAGTTTCAAAGTAAATGGTAGTGATATTTAAAATATGAGATTAGATTTGCTCATATGAAACTGTTTGTCGGTAAAAAAATATTCAAGTATTGGTCATCACCTATGATGTAACTAAATGAAAATTGTTTTTAAGTGGGCCAGTTTAATTTGGGCATCCCTGAAAGGGAAGAGAACTGGATGGTTTTGAAGTAACATGGTACGTAGGATGATCATTTTGGCCTTTGGGTCTTCCCCTACCCATAGCTCTCCTAGTTCCCATTTCCTTTTAGCCATAACACTGCCTTCTGACAACCTGACATTGTCTTCTAATCCAAGCCAGCTCTTCCTATAGAGGTCTAATTCTAATATTACCTTTCACTTTTCCTAACAGGTTTATCTTTGACCTTAGGGAGATAGCATCCGATCAAACTCTTCTTGCATTTAGGATGCGAATGCTGCTGGTCTTGTTTAATGTTCTTTAGTATCATTAATATTGTTCAAAAATAATTACTTCTCTTTTCCTGTTGGGCACATGGTGGGTCACCTATGCATTTTTCCTTTTTTGTTCTCCTTTTGAAGTTAAATGTAGTCATATGCCTTAATACAGTCAGTAAAACGTAAATGCAAATGACACATGCCACTTTTAGGAGAAAGCTTTAAGAAGGGTGTAATTACAAGAACTCCTTTTCAGCAGTAGGGGTGATTGTGAAGTGTGTGCTAAGGTGATGTCTCTGTTGGCCTGCATTCCTGAGTTACTACCAAGAGCAGCATGCCATGCCAATCCGTCACTCATGTCCCAGCCAATGTGATCAACACAGTTGATTAATGACTAATATATCTAGTTATTCAGGAACCCAAGATCCATCCAAGATCCTATCAGTCCCCCTGGGGCAGGCTTTGGAAAACTCTGGCCCATGGGTGAAATTCAACCTGTTTTTATAAATGAAATTTCACCAACACATGGGCACATCCATTTACATATTGTTGATGGCTGCCTCCTGCTGCGGCGGCAACATTTAGTAGTTACAGCAGAAACTGTATAGTCCCTTTACAGAAAAAGTTTGCCGACTTCTACTGAGAGACTTGGAGTTTCCCCCTTAATCCTCTGAGTCTGACAAGCAGATGAAGGAAGAGAGAAAACCAAGTATAGCATGGAGGGAGTTGTAGTCCATTGCTAAATGTGGAGTTTACTACTTTGATCCACACACCAATGCCCAGGACCCAATCACCTGGCAACATCTCATGGCAAGGGAGGCTGGGATATGTAGTCTAATTATGTGTCTAGGAGGAAAGGGCACATGATTTGGTGAACAATCTCTGCCACTTCTACCTACAAGTGTGGTCAGCTTGATCTCTGTGCTCTCTATTGCCAGTTGGGGCAATAGCTGTTGAAAGTTTGGAGCAATTTCTCTATTCTTGCACTAAGCTTTGTTGCTCTGATGTACTGTGGTAATGGAAGTCATTCCTCAACCCTTTCCTCACTCAGGGACTACCACACACCAACTCACGATGAGTGGTGTCAGGGAACGTCTAGCTGAACCTGAGACTTCTTTCTGTTCTGGGAAATGCACCATTGTTAGAGCGAGTTCTGCATCACAGTTCAAGAAACTGTAGTCTGGTGTTGGGAATGTTTTGATCTCATACTTGGAATGCAGAACATAATGGTATCAATCTCTGAAAATCAAATGAAATCTTGTGGGAGTAGGTTAGGTCCAATGAATAAAATTATATAAAACAATTTCATACTTGACATTTACTGAGAGGGGCTTAACTTTTCCTACATACTTTAGTCTGTACAGATGGTATTATTTATTCATGTCTCTTTCCCCATTTGGTTCACAATTTATCTTTTGGGAGCTTAGAATTAAACTGTAAAAATGTATATATGCTAGATACTGTTTTATGTTCCATCAATGGGGAAGTCATCAAAATTTCTAACAGAATAAGATTCAGCCTATTAGAGACGTGATTTAGCTGAAATAAAATGTAATGTTTAACTCAGAGAAGCCAGAAAAAATGAGATTTAGGAATATGGAATTGAATAATCAGTTGGTGAAATGACAGTGGTTTCTGTTTCAATCTCCCAGTTGAAAGAATATTAGGATATCACGATTATGAATTGCCAGAGTCAAAGTAGGATTTATGATAACCCAGCAGGACAAGACTGGCTTCTGATGCCAGTGATGACAGACTGACCCCTGGCACTGACAGAGTTAAAGAAGTCCCAGGGGTATGAGACATCTGAGAAGGTATGAGCCTAGTCCTATGAATAATCTACAGTGATGCAAATCAATGTTATCTTAAATAAATTACAAAAAACAATAAATAGAAAGAAATCTAGTGTTCCATGTCAAAGCAAACTTTTGTTATACTATCATGTTTTGTGGTAAGGAAAGAATTAGTGTATAGAGAATGACGGAAAATAGAATAGAACAGTTCCTGACAAAGGCCACTGACTATACATTTCTCCTTATGTTCCCTAAATTGAGGGGGGAGGGTCATGCACAAAAACATGAGAAACATTATTGGGGGGAGGGGAATGGATTAGAGAAGAAAAATCCAGAGAGGTTGTAAAGATCAGCATATCAGTTCTCAGGGCTGATATAGCAAATTACTGTAATCTGAATGGTTTAAAACAACAGAAACTCATTCTCTCATATTTCTGGAAGCTAGAAATCTAAAATCAAGGTGTCTGCATGGCCATGCTCTCTCTCAAGGCTCAATTGTTTGTTCCTAGTTTCTGGTGTTTGCTTAGAGTTCATTGGCTTGTGGACACATTACTTGAATCTCTGTCTCCATTGTCATATGTCATTTTCCTGTGTGTGTGTGTGTGTGTGTGTGTGTACGTATGTGTACGTGTGTGGTTGTGTGTGTGTCTATGTATGTTCTCTCCTTTAAAAGACATTAGTTATATTGGATTAGGGTCTACTCTCTTCAGTATGATCACAACTTAACTTGATTACATCTGTAAAGACCCTATTTCCAAATAAAATCATACTCAAATTCTGGGGGTTAGGACTTTATATCTTTTCTGGGGAGACAATACAATCCACAATAAACAGTAACTGAAGTTGTCTGTCATGGTGTAATGAGATGGATGGAACAGTCCACAGAAAGGGGACAGCCATTTTGAACCATCACACAATGAAAAGCAAGGGGGAAATGGATCTTCAGTAGGGCTGATGATGACAATAACAATGGACATTTTCAAACATTTGTACCAGCCATTCTGAATATCTTATATGTGTTATTTAATTTTTGCAACAATCTTGTGGTTTATGTACTTTAATTCGCCCATTTTACAGATAAGAAATTGAGGCACAGAGAGGCAAATGTGGAATTGAGGAAAAATCCCACTAAAATAAATGGGAAAGGGGATTTGGGTGGCAGGAAATTTCATGTGGGGCCAGCCCAATGCATCCAGAGCAAAGATAACTGCCTGCCTATAGCAGTTTGGAAGCCTTGAAAAGCTTCTTTGCCTAGAGTCTTTCCCTCCTTTAGATTTTTCTACATACTTAATGTGGCCTGAAATGTCACAATAGAAACTTTATTCATTGAACCAAATATTTAGGTCTCAGCCCATTTGGAAGGGATGATGGACATTCTGTCATAAACTGGTTTTTTTGGTCCCCCTGAGTGTGTGTTTGGAAACCTTGATGGCTTGATACATATTACTTAGATCACAGAGAATGACAGATCACCTGCCAATATATTTACTCTTCTTATCCCCTGAAGTTGTTTTGAAACAAGAGTCTTTGGGTGATGATAGATGAAGGTATTTATAAATATTCAGTGAGTCCTCACTTAATGTCATGCATAGGTTCTTGGAAATTGACTTTCAGTGAAATGATGTATAATGAGAGCTGGTTTTCGCACCATGTCATTTCAGTCAATATTGGTTGGGATTTTTTCCCTCATCAACACTATAATGAATGAATGAAACAAAGTTGAATGACATGACATTACTTGAGGACCTGCTGTTGTATCTATAATTGTAAATCCAGAGACAGTGGACTGTCACAATTAAAATTACAATTCTGAAATTGGATTCAAATTCAGGCTCAGTCCTCTAAGCCTGTGACTTGGAATGAGTTACTAAAAATTCTTTGTGCCTTAGTCTCCTCATCTATAAAATGATGATGAAAATAACACTGCCTCACAGAGTTGTTGGGAGATTAAATGTGTTAACATGTATTATAAAACTGTGTGCAGCATATAGAAGTATATAGAAGCACTTGCTTTTACTGCTATAAATATATTATCGATGAGATGAAATGAAATGACATTTTACATTTTATTATTGGGCACTGGGAGAAGGTGTTAAAAGATGCATGTTAGGTGGGGAAGTTGAGGGGTCACCATATTTTACGTAGGTACTGCCGCTGGCTATGTCTTTTGTTAATCTGAACTGACACCATTCTATGCCCAAAGGTATTTGCCAGTCCTTGGAAATACAAACTTACCGATCCACTCTACTTTTTTTCATCGTTAGTCAACACACCACAACATTTTATTCTGCCTAAAAAGTAGAGTTCAAAATGTTTTGTGTCATATCACCAGATTCTCAGGGTATATCCTCCCCTAACAAAGACTGAAGTATAAAGATGAGTGCCCTGGGGTAGGCTTAATCTCATCTGATCTTTCTTTTTTTTTAAGATTTATTTTTATTTATTTATGTATATGAGAACTGGAGTGTAAGCCAGAGTTGTGGGGGTGGTGGTGAGAGGTTTCACCAGAGACAGAGGTGGGAGCAGAATAGGCAGACTGACTGAAATACACTGCTGAGGGGAGCAGCAGGTGAGGCAGGAGAGGTCTACTGCACCATGTGAGAAGCTCCCTGGTGGGGGATCGAACTCTGTGCTGCAGTGGCTGCAGATAGCTTCATAGTGCTGAGATTTAACCCCTGTGCCACCAGGGAGGCCCTCATCTGATCTTATTGGCTGGTTATTAGTTGATGGGTGGGATGTTAGGAGCATGTAAGTCATTAATAAATATTCTAGCCCTGCTTCACCTAGGTGAGTTTGTCTTCTAAAACAGATAACACTGGTCAACAAATATTTACAAAAGTCATGTTACTGAAGTAAAATTAGTCATTTCCTATCAATCTGTATGTGCTCAACACGAATATGACAGTCAAATTCTAATTTTGGCTCTAGGTTTTTTTTTGTAATCTGCAATAAATTTATGTTTACATCATGAAATGCATGCCAATATTAATAGGCCTACGGTTAATACCTGTAAAAAATCAAATCATAGACTATTTCTTAGCTTGTCTCATGTACAACCATTCAGGAATAGAATAGATGGAAGATGGTTTCCATTGTGCAAAAGCACAGCCTTAAGACTCAGTTTCGAAGAGTCTAGAAATAGTCTCCATTCTTGTGGGTCATGAGTGATTTCTAAGGCATTCATGAGGCCCTCAATATCGGAACAGAATACCAGAGTACTTTCCTATCTGAAGAAAGACTTCAACTGCTGGTGGCACTTTCGATATAAAGCAACTGTGACATCTTCTTCTAGAAGATTCCATTGTTGGACTCTTGATCCTAGCAATTCTGCCTTGTTCTTGGATAAGTGCAAGTCATGAACCAGGTCATCGAGTTCTTCCTGTGTTAGTCTGTGTGGGGTTGATGATGCACCACAGTGAAAATCTGGATCGCTGCATGGTGATGGAACAGGACAAGGACAGGTCGGCTCACCCTTGTCCTGATCAGATGAATCAAGAGGATATTCTGCTGGAGGTTCTGGAATAGGAAGTCCCTCACCATGTGGAACTGGTCTCAATGCAGACAGAATGTTTGGGTAGACTTTTCTCGACTTCTTTTGCTTCATTATTCTGCTGGAAAGAGGAGGAACCAAGCAGAAGTAACAGTCTTTTATGTGGTTGCTTGTCTCTCTCCCCACCATGGGGACTGCAAATGGCATTGATTGTCTTTTGCCACTGAACCACTGTGAAAGCTGTGTTGTACATGTAGCACAGCATATATGCGGAGCCCAAGGCTTTTTTTGGTCACCAACCTTGCATCTGAAGTATAGATGATAAGCCTTCTTAACTTGAGAAGTGATACTTTTCTTCTGGTTGGCAAATGTCACTTCCCCACAAATAGAGCAGAAATTGTCCACACTATTAATGCACTTTGAGGCATGATTGTTCTGTACTGTGCCTAAATGGATAAAATAACAACAGTTCTATGGAACAGTAGCTGAAATTGTCTCGCACAAAGTCTGAAATATTTTCAATGTTCAACCTTTCTGACAGGGCTTTCTATAGTGCACTGCTGACGTTAGCTTACTTCAGCAGCCACCTGACAATAGTATTACATTGCATCAGAAAATGATGGAGTCAACTCTGGATAATGTGTACATGATGGTATTATGCAATGTGATGCAATATCACATCATTCTAGGCTGATTTAGGCTGTTGTTGCAGTCCTGGATAAATTTACATGTTGAAACATATAAAATGAATTATATGAAATATCTTCAAAATGAGAGCTAATAAAAATTTTCAGGGTTATATTCATGTTCAGCACACCAAGATACTACAGATTACACTGCTGGTGGGAATGTGAACTGGTCCAACCACTATGGAAAGCTGTATGGCGATTCCTCAAATTGCTAAACATGGAGCTCCCATACGACCCAGCAATACCACTTTTGAGAATTTACCCAAAGGACACAAAAACACTAATTTGAAAGGATACAGGCACCCGTATGTTCATTGCGGCACTATTCACAATAGCAAAGGTATGGAAGCAACCCAGATGTCCAAAAATAGATGATTGGATCAAGAAGATGTGGTACATATACACAATGGAGTACTATTCAGCATGGAAAGAAGATAAACACATGCAATTTGCAGAGACATGGATGGAATTAGAGGGAATCATACTCATTGAAATAAGCCAGAAAGAAAAAGAAAAATATCGAATGGTTTCACTTATAACAGGACTATAGGGAGGCCGGGTGGGAGAGAGACACTCAGC
>PVIJ01012943.1:0-47270 GCA_004024925.1 Scalopus aquaticus | reverse complement strand
AAAAAAAAAAACGTTGTGATATGTGCCCCAGAGATACATAAAGAATCTCTATAGTAACACTGATCATAATAGCAAAAATTGGAAACAATCTGAGTGTCCAGTGTTGGCAACGTGGATCAGTAACTGCTGGTATAACCGTTCAATGGGCCCCGTACAGCATGAATCCAGATCACTCCAAAATGGCTGCACCAGTTTATAATCCCACCAACAGTGTAATAGGGCTCCCCTGTCTCCTCCTCCTCTCCAGGACATGTCAGGGGCTTTTGAATGTGTGCCATTCTCCTGGGTGTGAGATGATATCTCGTCATGGTTTTGACCTGCATCTCCTTTATTAAAAGTGATGAACATTTTTTTCATGTTTCTGTTGGCCTCCTGGGCACCCTCTTTGGTGAATATACTGTTCAGATCTGTTTTTCATTTATTAATTGGATTATCTTTTTTAATTGTTAAATTGCATAAGTTTGCTGTATGTCTTGGGAATTTATCTCTTGTCAGTTGTGTAATGTGTGAATATTTTCTCCCATTACTAGGCTATCTTTTCAGTCTACTTAAATTTTTTTTCATTGTAAAAAAACTTTATATTTCCCTTGCAGTGTCAAATCCCCAAAGACATCTATCACTGACATTATGAAAAGCGTGCCAATGTTTTCTTCTAAATATTTTATTGTTGCAGGTCTTATATCTAAATCTTTAATCCATTTTGAATTTATTTTCATGCATGGGATTAGACAGTGGTTCACTTCATTCTTTTATGTGTGGTTTTCCAACACCATTTGCCAGAGACTCTCCCATTGTACATTTGAAGCTTCTTTATCATGAATTAAGTATTGATATGTATATGGATTTATTTCTGGACTTTTGATTCTGTTTCACTGATCCATATATCTACTTTTGTGCCATATTGTTTTTAGCACTGTTGCTTTATGGTATAGTTTAAAGTCAGGTAACGTTATGCCTATGTTCCTCTCCTTTCCTCAAGATTGCTATTGCTATTTGAAACCTTTTATAGTTCCATATAAATTTTAATATTTTTGTTCAACTTTTTTGAAAAACATTGCTGGCATTTTAATGGGGAGTAGAATACACACACACACACACACACACATATGTATACACACACATATATCTTTATATATCACCACTTGACTTAAGGAATGGAAGGTGAGAGGTAGCATGACTCTGGGCAAAAGTGAGTCTCTGAATATTTTCCATATTTTTTCTATTCCATTTCTGGGTTTATTTTCTTCCTCCTGGCCCATCTCTCTCATCCCTTCTGCTAACCTCAGGTTTGACCTACTCTTGCCAGCTCAGTCTGTCTTGGGAAATGACCAGCATTAATCCCTACATTGGTTAGGTGAGGGTGTTCAGGCCTCATTTTACATGCTATACATTGATCCCAGAACTGGGGGCAGAAGCCAGAGACCTGGATGCAAGTGCCCACTGGCCCTGACTGGCTGAGTGACCCTAGATGAGTTACTCAACAGCTCCTATCAACTTATTGTAAAAACGCAGAAATAATCATGCTGTCCTCCATGAGTGAGTATGAACATGAATGAGCTAAATGTTGGTGGATGCTTATAAAAGCCCTTACACTAAGGGGTGAAGCTAAGGAGTAACTTCTTCTAGAGCTGTCTAGACCAAAAGACTGAGTCTGTAGCTGAAATTTCAGGCATCAGTAAGCAGGTGATGAGAGGAAATGAGAGCTTTTGGGTGATACTCACTTCACCCTACCTAGCAGAGCAGCCCTGGCCCAGGACTCATAACTCTATGTATAACAAAAGTGGTTAGCACTGAGGAGGTGCTTCCTATATGCCAGTCACTGTTCCAAGTCAGGGCTCAGCAAACTTGAGCCCTTGGGTAAATGGGGACCACGTTTGTGATGATAAATCTTATTTTACTGGAGCACAGCCACACTCGAATGCTTCCACACCATCCGAGGCTGCTTTCTCACCACCTTGCTGGGGTTGAGCACCTGTGATAGAGACCATCCAACCTGCAAAGCCTGAAGTAGTTTCCATCTGACCCTTGACAGAAGTTTGCTGAGCCTGTTATCAGCACGCAGAACAATTTACTGTCATCATTATCATATTCCTAGAAATAGGTAGTGTTGTGGTCCTCGTTTAGTGGATGAAAAAACTGAGATCAGGAGACAAAATAACTGCTAATCCAACTCTGAAGCAGAGTCGCAGTGGCAGGATCTGGGATCCTAATGGCTACAGGGCAGCAGGGGGTCGGGAGCATTCATTTCACTTTCTGGTAGGGTTACCAGTTTCAGAAGAAATATTTTTTCTTAGTATAAATATGTTGCATGTTCAAACTGAACTGGCTGTTCTCTATTTTAAATGGCAACTGCACCAACAAGCCTAGGGAGCTCAGCCAGCCCCCAGCAAGTCCCAAAGAGACCAGGAAGCCAGTGTCTGGGGCCTGTTGCTGGGAAGTTCTCCTCCCACCACCCCATCTCTCCCTGGGAGGCTCAGGGGCGAGAACTGCTGTGTGTCAAGCCCCTGCCTCACAAAGGTGACTTCACTAGGTTCTCAGGTGGAAGGAGGGTGTCTTGAGGCCCATTACCGTGTTGCTTCAGATCTAAGCAGCCAGAAGCTGCTATGGTCTGAAGAACTATGAACTATGGGAGAATCAGGGAGCCTGTCTCTCCGGTCCAAGACTGGGTATCCACCTCCCCTTCCCTGGTAACCGCTGGCATCCTCCTCTCCTCTTCCAATTCCCTCCATCAGAGGCCTCGCCAGATCCTCTCTCTCCTTGAGACTGTGTAGGAGTTTAAGAAAAAAGGAAAAAACATGGCAAGGCAGAGTGACAGCAATCCAGGGCTAGAGAGGGTAGGGGGATGAGGCCAGAAAGAGAGATGAGAGGTGGGGGATGGTAGAGGACCCTCTTATTTTAAATAGACTGAGACATAAATGCAACATGATTCACTTTGAACAGGCTACCTGGATTAGATGGCAGTTAATTAAAACAATCCCTCATTTCTCAGCGTTTAAAACTTCTTAAGTCTCACTTGGGGAAGGGTGCGGCAGGACTTTTTATTACTCTTAGCTGGTGTTCAGAAGGCCCATAAATACATCTCCTCTTCCTGTGATCCCATTAATCTTGCCGCCTCTCCTGCTCCTCTCTGCCAACAATCAGATCCCAGTAAACAACCTCAAGTGAAATTTGCAACTGTCAGATAAACATTAAAAATGCTTCTCTTGTCCTTTCCCATTGATAGTCCCATTAATATTGTAATGGAACAAAAAGTTATGAAAATGAATGCATGCTGGTTTTGGAAATGAATGATGCCGACCGCTGCTGGGATATAGACGCACATACATATGGATGGGCTGGGGAGGCAGGGCTGCTGCGGCCACAGCGGGCTGCGTGCGGACCGCACGGCCAGCCAGGGACCAAGGACAGCAGCACACGGTGCTGGGATCACGCGTGTACACACATGTCAGGGTGGGGAGGACTGCATGTGGAATCCAGAAATTCCACCCCAGGAAATACTGCAGACACACACTCCCCTCCCAGCTCTATACAGAGTAAACTATTCCAGCATCTTCTATTTTATCATGGCTCTCCCCTCCCGGATCTGTTTAGTCAGTGGTTGGGATTCTCTCCAAAGATACTAAGATACCCTCATTGATAAGGCTTTCTTGACATTTTTTCCTCATTTATTTTCCATGCAGAGGCCTTTTTAATATGCATGCATGCTCTTGTGTGTATGTTTATCTACCTGACAAATGAGGCTTTAAAATCTGAAGTTACAATACATGGGAACTTTATAAGAGGGAACTTCTAAAGGAGCATTTCAGGTCACATTGGATCATACTGAATGCAGAAAATGAGTGCAAATTTTATGCCTATTTCACCAGGAGGGAGTACAATAAACAACAACACAACAAATAAACAAAAAAACTACACTGAAATAGTTTGTGGAGCGATGAATAACCATCTCGCCAGGGCCTGGACAGGGGCTCCTAGTGGGCAAAGGCCAATTTTGTCCTTACCCGTGGTTTGCTCACCAGCCCATGGTTTGCTCACAGAGCCAGCGCCCAGCAGCAGAAAAAAGAGAAGGAAGAAGGCAAGAAATGTCCATTTTCCTCTTCCTCTCTGGGACATCTCTCCCAAGGAGATGGGTTTGAGCATTTTGACGCTTGGGCACCCACCTGAAGGTGGGGGTGAGGGAGGAGGGAGCGGCGGTCTTCAGCAAGACTCACCACTTTCCTAGCTTCTCTCTGAGTCTTTGGTTTCCACACTCTTCTAACATTCCTTTCTGTGACCTCAACTGTCATGTTATTACCCAAAAACCAGAAGAGTCATTGAGAGCAAAGTTCTATAGGCCTCCCCCATCCCCATCGCAGAGCTGCTTTTGGTCCTCAAACATTGGCCTAGTGAAACTTGATCCTCCTGCTGTCCACACCAGGAAGCCTTACTGACCCTTGGAGTGGTGACGTCTCCTGGGGCTGCCTTCTCTGCACACCCCTCCTCAGTCTCTGCCAGCAGCTACCGTGGTGTCCTCCAGGCTACTCACTGCACATCGGCAGGAGCCTGGCCCCTAACACAAGCCCGCACTATTTGCTGGGGGGTAATGGCTTTAAAAGGAGTTGTAACAACTCCTGAGCCTCACTTGTAAATATCCTAACACGTCATTTGCAGTGTGGTGGCAGAGACCACTGGAGTCCTAGTCCACAGTCCAAATCCTGGTCACGTCCCCAATTCACAGTGAGAGCTGGAGGAATTCAGGGAAGCTCTTGGCCTCACTTTCCTTCTCTGTGCCAGACAATGACCTCATACAGTGTAAGTGCAAAGCAGGCAAAACCAAATCAGAGATCCAAAGTAACCAACATTCAATCTGAAGAGCTGTATCTGTATTAAGGTGACAGAAAAGATATAAAAAGAATGCAGAATCTCATTAAATTCTTGCCTAGAAAAGGAGACATAGGGCCTCCTTGGTGGAGCAAGGGGTTAAGTGTCAGCCTATGAGGCTGTCGGCAGCCACTGCAGCATGAGTTCGATCCCCAGCCAAGGAGCCTCCCACATGGCACAGCAGACCTCTCCTGTCTTGCCCGCTGCTCCCCTCAGCAGTGTTCTTCAGTCAATCTGCCTGTTCTGGTCCCTGCTGTGTCTCTGGTGAATCCTTTCAACCCCCGCCCCCGCGCCCCACACACACACCTCTAGCCTACACGCCAGCTCTTATATGTATAAATAAATGTTTAAAAAGAAAAGAAAAGGAGATATAGAAAAATATTGAAAGGTTAAAGAGAAAAGGCAGATCCAATCCCAGAACACCTTAACCGGGGTTACCAGCTGTCTGGAGAGCATGTGATGTGGGCATGTGGGCAGCAGATTTCACTACCACCCTCTTTGAATTGTGAGGGATCAACATGATAGCAACTGTAAATAAGATCGAGTGGATCCCAAAAGGGGTAGGGGCCGGAATCCCCATAGAATCCTAGCAAATCGCAGTCAGCAACCTCAGCTAACTAGAAGTTGTGTTTTCCCAGGGGTTATACACTGTTCAACTCCAGGAACGTGTGTAATTAAGTAGAGAAATGTTCAAGAAATCAAAACTATATTTTAATATTTTTACATTAAGAAACCGGTAAAAAAAAATTGAAATTCTATATACTTGCAAAGTTTAGGGGAATTTAGCTGTTACAGTGACAGCTTTCAACTCCAATTTAAATGTACAATTATTTAGTTGATTTAACACTTAGGATTTTACATTCTACCGTGGTGGGAGGATTAGGGGAACTTAAATTCACCATGTTAATTTCACTGATTTTTGAGAATTATTTGAGAGATTGGGAAGATTTTGTTTGCTGAGTCAGGAAATTCAAGTACTTAAGGAAATAAAATATACTACATTTACAAATGCAGTTGAAAATCCTCAAAAGTAATGAACTAGGCTTCGAAATAGGAGCAAAACAGAATTCATGGGTTCCCTTGAATTCTTATTCTAAAATAAGAATAAGCTTTGTAAACTGACGGATAAATAGGATAATAAATTGAGTAAGCTGATCTCAAAGGTCTATGGAGAAATCCTGTCACGTGTCACATAAGGATGAACCTTGAGGATACTAGGTATGCAAAAAAAGTGAGGCACAAAAAGACACAAAGGATAGGACTCCACTCACATGAGGACGCTGAGTCGTCAAATTCAGAGAATCGGAAGTAGAACAATGGCCTCCAGGGGCTGGGGCTGGGGTGGGAAGGGCAGCTACAGTTTAATGGTACAGAGTTTCACATTCGCAAGATGAAGGCATTTGGAAATCTGTTTCACAACAAACTGAATACATTTAATGAGGATGGAACTGCGCACTTAAACACAGTAAATTTTGTATTATGTATTTTCTTTCAACCACAATAAAAATAAGGGGGGAACCTACAAAAGAATTGGGGTGCTTAATGTATACCTTTAGCTTATTGCACATTAATGTTCGAATCCCTAAATAACTATCTCCTTCATACAAAAACCATCCTCAAAGACATAAAAACTTCACCTCAACAATCTATATAATGGGGATAATCGGGTGTGACAGAACTGTTGTGAGGACCAGCAGGGGTAATTTGCACAAGAGCAGGACAGGAGAGGCTCTTTTTAAAGTGGTTTCTATGAACCAAACAGAAACTCTTGGATGAACTTGAGTCACATCCTGAATTAGTCGCTGCAGTCAGCAAGATGAAATATGCTGATTACCAACCGTGATTCATTCACTTCTCCTCCCTCGCAGTGGGGGCAAGGAGGGTGGCTTCACAGAGGAAAATCAGGGTGCTCTTTCCAGAAGAATGGAGGAAGTTTGTAGGGACAGGGAATGGAACTGATCCTGTGGCAATGCGCTCTCTGTCTCTGGCACTCGCCCTTTATCACATGGGGCTCGTCAGTGCTCCCAGAATTAACACTTTCCTATCTTTTAGGTGATTCCTGCTTTCCCTTCTCATTGAGCACTTTGCAGCCTCACAAGCACAGAAGAGGAATGTAAAGGTGCATTTGGAGGGGAGGGAGCACCCACAAACACCTATGGGCCTGGTAGCATCTGGGCCTCAGCTTACGGGTTATTAATTCACCTCCTTTGTTATTAAGGCAAAAAGATGAATAGTCTGAGCATATATGATTTTCCAAGCCCAATTAAGTACATATTTCCATATCTATAAATTTTTGTTTAGAATTGTATATTTATTGCCTATTTAAACAATCAGGCAAATAAAAGATTAGAGCCCACCGTAAGGAAGTGCTTGTGTTGGGGTGTGGTTGGAAGGGAGGGGTTATCTGGGTGATTCTAGCAGGAATTAGGGAAATTGGGACTGACTGGCTAACACTCTGTTATGTGCCAGTAATTACTCTAAATGTATTCCATGTAGTGATCTACTTAATACTCACGCAAGCCTTTGAGTTTTATTATCCCCGTTTTACAGGTGGGGAAACCTAGTCTGAGCGAGGCCAAAGGACATGCCAGTTATGTGGTTTGGAGTAGTGAAACAAGCTGGCTCTAGAACTGACACACACACTCACCTCCTGGGCTACACAACTGTGATGATCTTTCCTTTGGTGCTGAAAGGGAGACTCACAGATACTAAGTGACTTGACAGGGCTAAGAGAGTGAGACACCCACCCGGCTCCCTCCCCTGTCCCGATGCTAAGCTCCTGGCCAACTGCAAGCCCAGAGTACAGGTCCTTCAGGGAGGACCAGAAGATTCCTTCATTCCATTTCTTGATGTACAAGTCACTTTGCTCCACTCATAAACTTAAATTTTGCTAATAGGATTCAGTTGTGGCCGATTTTCAGAACCACAATGACAAAAAAAAGTCATACTATTTAGTGCAGTGGTTCTTGATAATGGTTTTGAGAACTTAGAATCACCTGGGATGCTTCATAAACTGTTGATTTGGGGGGCTCCATCTCAGACCAATCTATCAGAATATATGGGGGCATCAGTATTTTCTAAAATATTTCCTGGTTAATTAGTGAATTGTTACAATCAAGAATTATTGATTTAGCTAACCTCAAAAACACAGGGGACACATGGTATGTTACAAAATATTTTTTCAATTTCTCCATATATTTGCCTTTCATCCCCAATAATCTCTGGCCTGGTAGCCCCCAAGCAGTCTATTATTTCTGGCTGTGTCTTTTTTCTCCTGTTACCCACCCACCTCATAACTTCCCACCAGAGTTTCTTGCTCCATCCTGATACACTAAAGCAGAAAAGGAGAAGAATCCACCCCGAGAGTCTTCCGTGTGAAAAACTGCAAGACAGAAAGGCCTTTCTCTGCTAATCTGGTGAGACTTAGGAGGGATGCCATAATTACAAACTGCAAAGTGGGGCCTCCCTGGTGGCCTAGGGGTTAAGTCTCAGCACTATCACCACCACAGCCTGAGTTCAAGCCCTGGCCAGGAAGCTGACCCACATGAAGCAGCAAACCTCTCCTGTCTCTCCCACTGCGCCCCTCAGCAGTGGATATTGGTATTCACTGCCTGTTCTCTTGCCCACTCTGTCTCTGGTGAATCCTTTCACCCCCCGCACCTCTGGCCTACACTCCAGTTCTTTTACACCCACACACACAAAAAATTTGCAAAGCACTATGATGGGAAGGTGAGGAACATCGTGAGCAGTAACAGGCCCACTTGGGCGTGAAAGGCCTTCTACTCTCCTCTTGGTTCCTATATTTACCTAAACCAGACTCAACAGCTAACCACACATCCTAACTCCACTGTGTGTTCACATGCTTACCACCATGTGTTGATGCTGGTTTCCCTCTCACAACTACAGAGAAGTTTCCATACTATCTAAAAGAGGATATGATTGGGGGAGAAAGTTTAAGAACACAGCTTTAAGATAAAGTAGGCAAGAATTACACCACAAGGGTGGGATCTTTGGAAGAGATGTAGAAATTAAACAACATGCATTTTCTAAACTTTTACTTGGAGTCAGGTACTATGTTGGAAGGAAGATGCTAGATCTGTGCCCGAGAACATTTCCAATAGAAGAATAATTCTCAAATACTGTCTTGGAGTTTGTCACTGATTCAGGAGGGCCTTCCACATAGACAAATCTCTTGAAGTAGCATTGAAATGATAGTCCCTACACTCTGTCTCTCACATGGATATAGCACACTTCCCATCTCTGCTCATAAGCTCCTGTAGTAGTAACTGGAAATACGGACAGAGTAGGCAGATAGCCCATGCAACCTCTTGTCAGCTAAAGTAGTGTGGGCCCTGAAGGAGTTGGAGAGACATTTTTCCATTATATTCTCAAGTTAGAGCCTTCATCTGAAAACTACAGTGTTTTCTGCCTCTTTCAGTTTCTCAATTCCAGTCCTTCGAGAAGTGGATGTGAAAGAGATGCAAGAGTGAAGGTGGACAGCTCTAGTAAGTCAGGGTGTCAGACAAGGAGTATTCAGGTCACAGTCGTTCATAGGAGGATTCCAAGTTTCACAAGTTGCTGTGGTCATGTGCCCATTTATAGATGGTAAAAGTAGTCACGGCGACTTTGATAACCACAGTAAAAGTGGCTTACATAAAACTTGTCCTCCTGTTAAAACAGCTTTAAAAAACTAAGAAATATGAAACATCAAAGCACTAAGGAAGCAAACAATCACTCCAGTTTTCTGCCTGGATGTATTTCCCAGACCACAATTGAAAGAAGAAGACACCAGGCAGAGAACAGCAATCTTGAAGACATTAAGATTAGAATTGAAGGAGGCCAAGGCATCTGGGATTGTGAGGGCAGAGTACCAAAGAGAAGGGAAATAAACAGAAGAAGAAATCCAGATATGTTTTAGCATCCTCATTGATCACAAAGTGTAGGAGATGTCAAATCAATACTGGGGACACTCAGTAAAGACCTCAGAAGGAAATACCTTAATAATGGCTAAGCCAGCTCTAAAGTAAAGATATTTTAGATCCATCCTAATAAAGCATTAAAAAAAAGTCTATAAACTTGATGCACAACTTTATAATCTGGCAAAACAAACTCCTCTCCTCTTTGAAAGAAGATAACAAAATTCAGATGCTCGATAATGTAACATCCCAAGTGTCTCGCACCCATTCAGAGAAGCAAGAATGAGACCTTAATTAAGAGAAAGAAAAAAGTCAATAAAAACAGGCATAAGATTTTATAAAATGATGGACTAACAAAGACTTTAAAAGACTCTCAGGGTGAATTCTTTCCCTTTTGTGAGCCTCTACTTTACTGTATCAGGATAGAGTAAGAAACTCTGGTGGGAAGTGATGAGGTGGGTGGGTAAGAGGAGAACAAAGACACAGCCAGAAATAAGAGACTCCCTGGGGCCCACCAGGGCAGTGATTGTTAGGGATGAAAGGCAAGTATATGGAGAAAGTACAGAAATATTTTGCAGCATTATAAAAATCCTAAAATATTTAAAAGAAAATACTAATATAATGGAGAGAGAAATGGAAGCTATGAAAAAGAACCAGCTTCTAGAACTAAATAATATAATATTTGAAATAAAAATTCCTTTAGGTGGCCTATTTAGCATATTAGAGACTTCAGAAAAAAATGAAAACATACAGCAATTGAAGAACTACAGATGCAGTAATAGAAACTATATAAATTGAAGTACAGAAAGAATAACATTTCCAAATATCTATATAGAGTCCTAGTGACCTGTGAGAACATATTTGTTGCAGTCTAATGCATGTAATAAAAATCCCAGAAGTGGGAAAGGGGGGAAATATATTTAAATAAACAGTGGTCAAAATTTTCCATTTTAATAGAAATTTAATTTTTCCATTTTAATAGAAATGATACACCCATAAGTCCAAGAAACTCAGCAAACACAGTCAACTTGAGCTGCTATCTCAAAATAGCATAGACTGGATGACTTAAAGAACAGACATTTCTTTCTCACTGTCTGGAGGCCGGGAAGTCCAAAATCAAAATTCTAGCAAATTCATTTCAAGAGCACTAATTCCATCAGCAGGAATCCATCCTTATGATTCGTTCTAAATCTAATTACTTCCCAAAGGTCTCACCTCCTAGTACCATCACTTTGGGGATTAGGGCTTCAACTTGTTAGTTTTGAGGAGACATAAATGGTCAGTCCATGATACTCAATAAACCCCAAATAATAACAAACAGAGTGAATAGCACGCTAAGACACATAATAATCAAACTTCTGAAAACCAATCAGAAAGGGGAAATCCTGGAAGCAGCCAAACAGAAAGATTGCTTACAGAAAACAGAAGAAATTTTCTAGACTTCTTGTCAGAAGCACCACAAATCAGAAGGCAATAGTGTGACATTTAAAGCAATGAAAAAAACTGTCAATCTAGAATCCAAATTCTATATTTAGTGATAATAACCTTTAAAAATGACTATAAAATAGAGATTCGGGCTCTGGGGATCAGGGCCTGGTTGGAATCCTGATCTGTGGTTCTCAAACATGAAACCTTGAACATCTCAGAACTTCAGCTTTCTCCTCTATAAACAGGGACCCCACTGCTCTTCAGGATTAAATGGAAAGATACATTTAAATTGCTTAGCACAGAATCTGGAATAATGTGGGTGAATTTATTGTTCCTAATGGCATCTGGTTGAACTGAACTTGTCCAATCGGCTTTAGCACCAAATAAAGAGAACCCCGAAAAGGAAAAGACCTTTAGGTGATGTGCCCTATTTCATCCCCACCACAAGGAAAAAAAGGAGGACAAATAAAATGGCCATTTTAACTTATATCCTCTGCATTAATTTTCATAGTTAACTGCTGAACTGACTAAATTCTTTTCTTTTCTTAAGGACCTTTACAAATTCCATCATTAATAAAATCAGACATTCAATTAGCAGGAAACTCCGATTGGTAACTGATCTCTCCTCGATACCTTTCTCTCCCCTCTTTCAGATTACCTGGCTTGTCCTGGCTGGGCCCTGCTGATGTGCGACTTCCCATTTACCCCTCACCTTCCCCCACGTCTGTTGGTGCCCCCAACAAAAGCCAGCAAAGAACACGGGCTGATTCCATTAACCTCTGTCATCGCTTAAATCTCTCTCTTAATTAACATGAGTTAATATGATTAATCAAAATAATGAGACAAACCTATTAAATTAGGGGGGCTTAAATGACAGAACTCAGCAGGAGAAGTAAAAGCAAGCGGAGGCATAAGAAGTGCCAGGTGGTGAGAGAAGTGAATCCAGAGGTGAGAGCACCAGGGGCAGGCGGCCAGTCCAATCCAATCCAGTCCAGTCCAATCCAGTCCAGCCCTGGACTGGGAGGAGGGGAACATGGAAGGCATGGGCAGTGGCTTGGAGAAATTGCTTCTGGAGACATGTTCAGTGTGGGTGCCCATCTCAGCTAGTTTGAATGAGTTTGAATGAGTCCCCCCAATTTGGCCCCTTAGCCTCCCCCAACTTCTGAATTCTTGGTTTCTCTCTTGGTGTTACCTCTTCCTGCCACCTATATTCTCTTCCTTCTGAGACCAGGCTCCCGGAAGCAGCTGCTTTCCTAAGACACAATGACTCAAACCTCAGCTCTGCCTCCATGGGTTGTTAGATTTGGGGAGAGTTTTTTACCTCTCTGAGGCCCAGTGAACCCATTTACGAGAATGGGACTAGTATTCCTGCTGTAAGAATGCAGAGGGCAAGAGCCTCACTGGTGGCTCAGGGGGTAAGTCTCAGCGCTACAGGTTTGATACCCGGCCTGCCGGGGAGTTTCCCTCATGGCACAGCAGACTCTCCTGCCTCGCCCGCTGCTCCCCTCAGCAGTGTATTTCAACAGATCTGCCTGTTCTGCTCCCCACTCTGTCTCTGGTGAATCCTCTCACACCCCTAGCCCATATATGCATAAATAAATAAGTCTTAAAAAGAAAACATACTGAAAAAAAAATTTCCATTTAAAAAAAAAAAGAACGCAGAGGGAGGCTTTGTGAAAATGCCTTGCCTGGTGCCAGGCTCACCGCAGGGATTCTGGTTCTTTCCTTCCTTCTCCTGGTAAAACTGATCACACTTTGACATTCTGTAGTGCTCCTTAATTCCAAACATAATTCTGTATATATTATCCTACCAAAAATTTAGGAGATAAGCAGGACAGACATGATTTTACAGATGAGTGCGGTCTTGCCCGTATTACTTAGCACCTCCTGGGTGTCAGAAGCGAAGTGACCTACCTGGAACTTCTTCTAGAAACAAGTCTCCTAACTCCTAAGCAATGGAATCCTCGTCACCTGTCACTCTGAGTAATCAGGAACTAAAACAGTACACAAAAAATGTCAAGGACATTGCCAAGGAAGAGAACAGGTCACTGTTTGTGCACCCATGTGCTAACAATTACAAGACGACTCGGCTTTGGGGAACAACAACAATAGGGTTTATTTAACAAATGGAGGAAACAAAGAGTTTCTAAGACCACAAATGACTGACTCTCACCCCAGATAGTGTCCAGGAGTCCCAACAAAAGCCACTCATGCAAGATGGTGCTGTCCCCTCAACAAGGGCCTAGAGCCAGCAAGCAGTGGGCCAGGATCCAGCTCACAGTGGCAGGTAGAGGTGCTTACAAGTGGGGCTGCTGTGGTATCACCTCAGCAGCAGTCTGAAGGCCAAGCTGGACATTAACAGATGCTGGACCAAACAGCAACAGAGACAAGTACCGAAAGATGGTGCCAGACAATCAGAAGTGGTAGACAGCTCTCAAAGGTGACCAGAAAAAGAACGTAGTTACCTGTCATCAGTGCTGGTGAGCACTGGTCAGTGGTACTGGTCAACACCGGCCACCAGGAGGTATTGTCACAAACACTAGTGTTACAGCTTTTGTGAGTTACTGGGGTAAACCGATAGCACAGCCGCTCTTTGAGACACTACCCCAAGGCCGACAGTGCTCCTTGCAGGCGATGTCAGAGGCAGAGCCAGGTCTCTGCAAAGATCTATGGAAGTTCGGAGGTCTATAGAGTCTACAGAGGTCTGGAGTCTGTGGAGTTCTGCAGAGGTCTGCAGAGGTCTGCTGAATCCCACAGAGGTTGCCTGCCCGCTGCTTCTTCTTTGAGGCCATCTGTTGAATCCTTGTTTCTTCAGAAGCCAGGAGCGGAATGAAACAGGCTGGCTCCCACCCTGCCTTATATCCTCTTCGGGGTCTCTATAAGCCTGATTGGACCATTTTTAATCCTAAGCATCTGATTGGTGCTGGCTAGCACCAATCACCTAACTTCCATTTTCAATCTGAATAATTAACTCACAAACTGAGCTCGAATCTGATTGGTTCATTTATGATTCAGATGCCAAATACAAAAAGGAAAGCCCAGCACCTATCCAGATTTGACCTGCCCCAAGGGTCGGACAGGTTCATGGGCCCCAAGGAGCCGGCATCAGCGGGGCTGGAGGCACAATGCACCCATTGCCAGATGTGACAGTGCAAAAAGTGTGTATGGGAAGCCTGCAGCAGCACAAGACCCCAGCTGCTGCAGCATGGGCGCCCCCAGGAGGCCGCCATGTTGACCTGGCACTCTGCAGGCCTCTCTGCCTGTGGCTCCAAGGAGCTGCAGTGCTGGAGCTGTCCCAGTGGGGCTCAGCACCCCTCCCTGAAGCCCTGAACTAGGGACTGCAGGGGTTGGGGATTGCCTCTATTGCCAGAGCTTGGTCTGGCATGGGGCAACCTTGCAGCTGCAGACCCAGTGGGGCTGCATGGCCTGGGGTGGAGTGGAGGGGGAACCACCACTGCTGCCACGGCCAGTGCCAGATGCCTGAGCCCCAGTGGGGCAGCTCATACTGGGGGCTGCAGGTGGTGGAACACCTGCCACCTCTGCCATTTTTTAGAGCGGCCTGTACCACTGGGACCTGAGGTGCCAACAAAGCTGGCACACTCCACTGCTCAGGTGGCAGGAAAAAGCTGGTTTTGCCTGTGGTTTGTACCACAGGGATCCAGTTTCAGGATACCCACAGTGCCCACAAGAGCTCCCTTTTCACCCTGGGTCTTGCTCCTTTGTTTACAGTTAGGTAAAGAGATACACTGGAGGGCAAGTTTTTCAAAAGCAGGGATGCAGGTGAGGGTGGGCATGGCTGTGTCTGTCCCTGGCCCTCCCCTCCCCCAGGACACCCCCCAAGGACCACAGACTAGGGTTGTTAGTGCTGGCTAGGCCAGATTCACAGCTGTGAGTTCCCAGACATATGCACTGAGGTTCTACAAATTTCAGAGATTGTCTTCATTGACCCCCGTCTGTATGCTCTTCTTGCTGCTATCGAGTCTAGAAAGCCAGGAGCTATATTTTCCGATCTCTGGTAGCTCGAGGTGGTCATGTGATCAAGTTTTGGCTATTGAGACAGATAAATTGCTAGATCCTACAAAAACTACCTTTCTTAGTCAAAGTGACAAATGGGTCTGGAGCCACCTCTTCTTGTTCATTTTGGAAGTGGATGACACTGCAGCCATTTTATGACCTTAACAAAACCTTAAGAAGTGTGTGGTTGTTAGGGAGCAGGAAGTGGGGCAACAGGAGCTTGGAGGACAACCAAACATTTCACTTTCCTCCCCTCCCAGCTAGCCACTGCTCTCGCTATTTTTCTTAACTCCCAACTATCTTTAAGAAGTCATTACATCTGCTGTCTTCACTACTCAGTGTACTGTAATTTGATTTCCAACCCTGCCACTTTACTGAATCACCTTTGCAAAGGTCACTGGCCCCTCTGCAGACCTTTACACTCTTACCCACTCCCTTCCACTCCCCTTCACCCATCACCCTACTCATAATCTTCAGGGCTGCCATCCATTCTCAGCTCCTCAGCATTCAGCAATCACAAATACTTTTTGAACACCTACCATGTGCCAATCCAGTACTTCTAGCGCATAATACTTTGCAAATCACTCTCAAATTGCAAGACTCAATTTGAGTCTTTTCATTTTCACCTCAAAATTTGAGATAACTTCCCACTGCTCTCTCTGTCTTCACTCTCTCCCCATCAGCAGTTTGTCTTTTTACTCACAAGCTGACCTCATGGTTACTATTCCACAAGGGACATGTCTACCTGTATTACCATCATATGGAGTTCTCAAAAGTCCTCCAAGGGTGGACTGCATCAGAATGACCTGGGTATTTTTTTAAACCTAGATTTGTAGGTTTATTCCAATTTCAGATATTCTGATTGTCAGTAGATCAGAAGTAGGATCTGAGAATTTGTATTTTAAAGCTCCCTAAGTAGCTGACTGCACAACCAAGATTAGAACTCAGTGCTGCGTGGTGTGGGAGTTTATTGAAGGATGCAGAGGGCAGCCTGAGTGTCACCTCCATGGCCATATCATCATTTTGAGTCTCAAGTGAGAACATAGAAGATTTCCTTCCCTCCCTCCCCTCCTCATTTCCTTCCTCTCTCCCTCCCATCCCTCTCTTTCTCCATTTATTCCCCCCTTTCTCTTTCCTTCCTTCCCTCAGTGATCTCAGGTTGTCAAAGATTTTTTTAGATAAGAAACCAAAAGCATAATCCATTAAAAAAAAAAACTTGATATTTTGGACTTTGTAAAAATTTAACAATCTGGTCTTTGAAAGATACTGTTGAGAGAATAGAGAGGCAAACCACAATTTAGGAGAAAATATTTGTAATCATATATCTGATAAAGGACACGTATCCAGAATAAAACTGGTCTTTGAAAGATACTGTTGAGAGAATAGAGAGGCAAACCACAATTTAGGAGAAAATATTTGTAATCATATACCTGATAAAGGACATGTATCCAGAATAAAACCTTTCAAAACTTAAAATAAAAAAACAAAGAGCACAATAAAAAATGAGCACAAGATTGGAACTTTAGCCAGGAAGATACACAGATGGCAAATAAGCACACGAAAAGATGTTCAACTATCTTTATTTGGAAACTACATTATCATTAGTCATTAATAATAATTAATGAAACCTGAACTATCATTAGTCATTAGGAAAATGCAGATTAAAACCATATACCTATTAGAATCTAAATTTAAAGGACTGACCATATCAAATGTTGGCAAAGATGTAGAGCAAATGGAACTCTCAACCATTTTTGAAAACAGTTTGGCAGTTTCTAAAATAAAAACCAAAGAAACAAACAAACAAACAAAAAACACACCTAATAAATATGCCAACCATCCTGTTCCTATATATTTATGCAAGAGAAATGGAACATGTTTATACAAAAATTTGTACATGAATGTTCACAGAACCTTCATTTATAATAACCAAAAGTTGGAAACAACCCAAATGTCATCATCATTTGGATAAGCAAATCTGGTGTAGCCACGCAATGGAATACTACTCAGCAATGAAAAAGAATGGACTCTTCAGACTCTAAATTAAATCACAATATTATCATGCTGAGTAAAAGAGTAAGACAACAAAGAATGTGTAGTGTTCCACTTTACAATGGATTCTAGAAAATGAAAATTAATTCATAGTGACAAAAAGCAGAGCAGTGTTAGCCTGGAGATGGGGTGAGGAGTGCCATTGCACTAATATCCAGGACCCTGTGATCATTCATTCTACTCCTTTACATCTGCCTCTAATAGAGCACTGACCACACCACATAGTTTCTGTTGGCTCACAAGCCTCTCGTTGAAGCAAATAGGAAGCTTCATACCCACCCTGTCTGTACACTCGATTCTAGCACCTGGAACATACATAGAAAGGTTGTGAAACTGAGCAAACGGAAGAACGAAGAAATGCAAAATGTATGAGTAGCAGTGTTTATTTCCCTACTTTTTTTAACAACTAAATGGGAGAGATTCTAGAGAGCAAATGGGAAAAAGGGTAAAGGATTGAGCTGACCTGAGGAGAGAACATTTGTCAGATTCTGGTCATCTGTCCTCCTCTCAACTCTTAAGAGCAGGTTGCTAACTTTGTGGGAGAAGTGGAAGTCAGAGTGTGTTGGGTGCGAGGGTGGGGGGAAGGGTGGAAGGAGGCAAATGACCAATATTAGCGCTTAGTATATGCCAGACATTATGTCTGCCCGCACTACCTCAATCCACACACCTACTGCTGTTATTCCCACTGGTGATAAAACTCAGGTTTAGAGACTTTCAGATTTCGTGACATTATAATTAATAAGATGTCGAATAAAGAGGGGAGTATATCCATAGAAATGTTGCCAACATTCGTGTTCACAAGTGAAGCCAGAAGGAAGAAGTACCATTATCCTTATTTCATAAAATAGTGGCATTTTAACAATTAAAAGAGGGGCAGAAATTCTTTACACTAAAAAAAAAACCAAACCCAGTTCGTTTTAAAAACAACCATTACATTGTCCTTAATTTTCTCATTTGCACAGTAATCAAGGAAATCGGTGGCATGAAATGGGCTGGGAGGAGTATAGGGAGCCCCTTTGCAGATGGCAGGGAGATGAGTCGGGGTGCTGGTGCAGCCTCGGGTCAGGCAGAGGCGGTAGCTCCTGCCATGAGAGCTCCCCAGTGCCACCTGGACCAGCACTCAGGAGGGAACCTCAGGAGGCGTCCCCCCAACACAGCACTGCAGATGGCAGGTGCTTGTATCCACCAGGGCATCAGCCCAGCCGCTAGAGAAATAGGATTTCAAAGCTAAAATGTACCCATGACGACATCTTGCCCAACCCCTCAGGTTGCAAGAAGGAAGATCAGGGCCAGGAGGGTTAAGCTGTTTCACAGGATGGTGAGACCACCCCTCCCAGAGCCAGGATTCCATCTGCAGCAGCTTTCTTCCAACTAAACTTTCTCCCAGCACATCACAGTACCTGCCAGAGGGCAGATGGTGGGCGGGAAGGTGCGTTACCCAATCAAAGAGGGCATCTGCTTCAAAGTGTAGGTTATGGCTGTTTGTCTGTCTCCTGGGTAGCAGCAGGACACACTTGCTGGGAAAGCACAGTCCTCCTTCTACAAACCCATGTCAACAGCCCCAGCACCTTAAAGGTATTGACGCCCTTCACGATAAGAAGAACAAAGCTCCCCACCCACCCCGTGCCCCTGGATGAGTGGTCCCGGCTCTGAACAGAGGCAGGGGCTACCTGCGCTCAGGCTGGGCAGGGCCTGCCTCAGGCACCCACAAGAAGGGCAGGACAGGTCGGTGACACCTGACTTCTTCCTGTCTGAGGTCTCAGCCAGAGCAGCCCCTTCACCCAGTGGCAAACCTCTAGCGTCCTCAGCCCTGGGTGCTCCCCGGCCCCAACTCAGCCCTCCTCGTTGTTCCTCTGGCCGTGGCGTTAGCCTCGCTCTCCTCACTTCTACCCACTCCAGCCCTTCTCCCACACTGCCAGTTAACTTCTCTAGCAGAAGCCAAGAATCTGGTGTCAAACGCGGATGGGCCAGTCCATTCACCAGCTCTCTTTATATTTTTGAATAGTTACATTTTCCATGGCTATGTAAGTGCATGCATTGTGCCCTTAATTTTCCTCTTAGCCCACAAAGTCTAAAATATTTACTCTCAGTCCCCTTCCAGAAAAAAGGTTACCAGCCTGTTTGAAATCCCGGATGGGTTGCTGCCCTGCTTCTCCTTGCTACGCCTCAGTGCAGAGGCCCCAGAGGCGCTGCTTAGAATGCAGGTCTCAGTCCCAGCAGCTAAAGGGTCTGGTTAGCAGGTCTGGAGCCGGGCCTGGAGCTTGCGTCCTGACCAACACTGGCTGCACACAGCCCAGGTGGACCCATATGGCGGCCCAAGCTGATGCTTGTGAAATCCTGCTGTGTGTGGAGACAGCGGAAGTTTCTCCCAGGAACAGACGCCCTCCCGCCTTTGCTCTTGCGGTTCTGTCTGCCTGAGACCCTCGGCAGATATATTTCTCAACACAAAGACCACATCTTCTTCCCAGAGCCCCCTGACGCGAGACAACCCGTCCTCTGTCCTGCTCCATAAAGCACCTGCCCCCTAAGACCCAGTGGAGGTGCTACGAGTCTGTCTCAGCAGCAGACTGAGTTCTCCCAGGCTAAGACATCACTTTGCTGTGCCCCTGCCCTGGCTTCCTGTCAGGCCCTTGGTGAACAGTTAATGAATCAAGGCATGAACAGAGGGACACCTCTGCACTGCTGCGTGGGTCAATGCAAAGTCCAAACGCCAGGCCCCCTGTCCACGACCTTCGCGCCCAGCCATCAGCTCCCAGAGCAGGGCTCCCTGAGCCAGGGCGGGCCTGGGTGAGAAGCCGGTGCTGCCCACACCTTGCCAGTTCTGTGACCTTGGGCGACGTGTACAAGTTCTCTGAGCCTCATTACATCATCCCTAAAGTGAGAAAGATGATACTAATAGCACTTACCTCATACAGTTGCTCTGAGGCTTCAATGAAATAATCTACGAAAAGCTCTTCAGCATGGAGGAAACATTCGATCCCCATTAATTATGGTTGTTATTCCGTCATCTTTCTTTGTCCACTTCAAGGGGAGCCTGACAGGAAGCCTCGACCTTCCTCTAGTGAGGTAGTGGTGGGGACTCTTCAGAACTGAGTCTCGGGGTCAGTCCAGCCTCCTGTCACGAGGACCCCACCAGAAGTCACCAAGCCAGAGAAGCCCTCTCTCTCATGGCCCAGTACCCTGGCAGCACGCACTGAGCCCCAGCTTCCAGCTCAGCCTAAGAATCCCATCTCACAAATACCCTGCTCCCTGAAGGATTAAGGCAGAGTTGTTTCTGGAGACAGAGACAGAGGACACTCGGCAGGCTGGGGAAAGCGTCAGGGGCAAGTGTGTGAGCCTCAGGGTCAGCCACGCCCACCCCTCCCGTCATCAGTATTCCCCCCAAGGCAGCACCTGCACATCTGCCACAGAGCACATCTATGGAGGCCTCGTGAATAAGCACATACCAGGGACAGATGCTGCCAACCCCTGGAAGAGGGCTTAATGGAGCTGCAGAGGAACCTCAATTGCCCGAGCACGGAGAGGCTCTGGCCTCTGGTGCTCCCACTGGCCTCCTCTTAGCTCCACCTTCTGCCATAATCACTCCATCGCAGAGCCTGGGCCCAGGAAGTTCCCCGTACTTGGAGTGACCCTCCTTTTTTCCTTTACTCCCACTCATCCTTCAACTCCAGGTCACCCCACACACATATCATGGGATATGATATACACCGTCCGGGACTAGCACTTGTCACAGTCACACTGAGTTGTTTGACACCTGCTTTCTTGACTGCGCTCTAAGCTCCAGGACAGCAGAGCAGCTCAGTGCTCACTCCTTCGCCCACAGTGCACACCGGTGTGCCAGGCATGTAACAGGCGCTCCACACACATTTATTGAATAAGTGAATTAAGTGAAGAACCAAGACCCAGGCTCAGAAGTGATTTTCTCAGTGGAACAGCATGGAGATGACTGCCCTTGGCTCAGAACACAGACTTCAGGGCTCTTCCCAGAATGCATCCCCCCCTCCTCCGCAGGGCAGTGGATGGGCCTCCCCAGCCAGTGCAGAACGCAGTGGCCAGCGCGAACAGGGGTGGAGCCCAGCTCTGCTTAGGCCCTTCCTGAGACAGCGCATCAGAATCACCAGGAGCACTTCTTAAAACATATTCCTGATTCTGGGTTAGACCCTTGGGGTGGGGAGCTCTGGAATCTGCACATTTAACAGCAACAGCTCCAGGCAACAAAGACAGAGGTCAATATGAGGAAGAGAGTGCACATTACATTCCCCTCTTGGAGATTAAAATTCACATCTGTATATTAAAGGTCTTGACAATTCCCCATATCAAAAAGAAATAACTGACAGTAAGCAGAGGGTTTTCTTTGTCCGTTGGGTGTGTCCACTGGGGAAATGACCCATCCACAGGTCCTCGAGCAGGTCTCCTTGAAGGCAGCTCCAGGCACAACCAAGTGGACACTCGTTCTTTCAAAGAACATCTAGCCAGGACTACTCAGTGTTAAGGATGTGCCAGATACCAGCGGAGAAAAAGACGAGCAAGGCCCTACTCTGAAGGAGCTTGACTGTAGGAGGTAAAAAGCCAAACAAAAGCAACTGAACAATGAAACAAGCAAATGACAGTGCACTGAACTCACAGTAAGTGCAATAAAAGGATGGAAGATGAAACTGGCCATCAAGCTGAGCTCTGAGGAAGTGACCCCACAGATGACAGCTTGCAGCAGGGGCTTAATTGGATCAGACATTCCAAGTTCCTTTTTCCATGTAGACCCATGTCTTTCCTGTGAACCGGATGGAGACAAATTCTAGTCCCTCAAGATGTACCTCCACAGGCCTCTCAGCAGCCATCCAATGGGAAACCAGTCTCTCTGGGTTATGACTTGGGGAGACTGACTTGAGAAGGCTTGGTATTGTCAAAGCTCAAGCACATTGGTTCTGAATGAAAAGTCAAAACAGAAAGGAATATGCCCCCTTGTAGACTTAAAGTGAAGCTATCCCACACACACGGAAATGACAAAAATAAACAACCGGCACAGCTATACGCATATCAAACAAAACAGACTTTAAAACAGACTGTAATAAAAGTCAAAGATGGACATTATATAATGAAAAGGGGATCAATCCATCAAGAAGATACAACAATCATTCATATATATGCACCTAACATAGGAGCACCAAAATACATAAAGCATGTATTAACAGACCTGCAGGAAGAAATTGAACCCCCGCAATAATAGTAGGGAAATTTAACACCCCACTTACATCAATGGATAGACCTTCCAGACAAAAAATCAACAAGAAAACATCAGCCTTAAGTCACACATTAGACCAGATGGACTTACTTGATAGACATATACAGACATTTTATCCAAAAGTAGCTGAATATATATTCTTCTCAAGAACACATGGAAAATTCTCAAGGATAGATCAGATTCTCAGGGACACAAGGCAAATCTCAATAAATTTAAGAAGACTGAAATCGTATCAAGTGTGTTTTCTGACCACAATAAAGAAATGAAGTTGGAAATCAACCACAAGAAAGGACTGTGTCCCTTCCCAGCCATCATCTCAAAAACCAAGCAAGATTAATGTGTAATATCTCACTGAATGCACTAAAGTGTTTCTGGAGAGCAAAGGAATTACTTAAAAGGAAAATAATTGTTGAGGAGCCATTATTACTAATTCAAGATGTGTCAAATGACATTGAGGTGTTCTATTTAATGCCCTGCCATTACTATCATCTTCTAGAGAATATAAAAATAAGCATTCATCTGATGACCTCAATGCCCATTCCTATTTTCCGCATAATATCTTATGACCATCCACCTGGAATTCTCCAACCTTGGGAGTTCTTCAAGAACACAGTCCTCAGGTCAAGGAGGGGATGCTATCAACATCTGAGGCTACTGAAGTGTCAGGGAACTTTCTCCAAGGGGTTGGCAGAGCAAACTGTGCTCACAGAGATGCTACTCATCTCATGCTCTCACCCAGCAATCCCTCGACGTTGCGTGGGACAAGGAGGAGAAAATTGCCTATTGGATCCAGAATCCCAGCCAGCAACTCGCCCTGGTTGACCCTCACAGTACAGTGTGGAGTATTTCCCAACATAGAAAGGAGGGCCGGGTGCTGTAGAGAACCAGCCACAGAAAAATAAGGCTTGCCTGACCCCTTGTGGTGCATGGCTCTCAAAGTCCATTCTTGCACGGGCAGGAGACTAGGGTTCAGTGTGAATTGGATTGCATGGTGGACCCAAAAATGTATGTTTCCCCAATGAGATTCTCCTTGGGGGGAAAAATGGAGGCCTTTACAATGGATTCAAATAAGGTTTTTTAAGTGAGATCATTTTGGAAGGGGAAGGAATGGCAAATGCAGTGACAAATGTACTTATAACTGACAAGGTAAGACACAGGCACACAGAGGAGAGGGCTTGTGAAGATGGAGACACAAATTGGAGTTACATGGCTATAAGCCAAGGGCTGTTGGCCACTTCCAGAAGCTAGGAGAAAGGCAGGCTCAATCCAAGCCTCCAGAAAGAATCAACCTTGATTTTAGACTTCTGGCTTCCAGAACTGTGAGAGAATAAATTTCCATCATTGGAAGTCATCAAGTTGAGGGTTTCTTGGTGTGGCAGCCCTGGGATATGAATACAGTTCCTTTTGGGTCTCCCTGGTGGCACAAGAGATTGTCGCAGCACTATGAAGCTATCCGCAGCCACTGCAGCACAAGTTCAATCCCCGGCCAGGGAGCTTCCCACATGGTGCGGCAGACCTCTCCTGTCTCGCCCGCTGCTCCCCTCAGCAGTGTATGTCAGTCAATCTGCCTGTTCTGCTCCCCTCTCTGTCTCTGGTGAATCCTCTCAGCCCCCACACCTCTGGCCTACACCCCAGCTTGTATGTATAAACAAATCTTTAAAAAAAAATTTTAAAAACACAATTCCTTTAACTGTCAAGTGGGATAGGAGGGGGGTGTTTAAAAGCAGTGTCTCCCAAATGCTGGGCTACAGAGATTGCACATCAAAACAGATTTCTTATTCTGAGTTAGAGCTTTAGGGCGGGGGCTCTGGAGCCTGTACCTTTAACAAGCTGTCCCTAGCAATTCCCCCGCATACCCCATCTGGGAGCCACTGCTCAGAACAATTCAGGGCTACCCTTTGTGGGAGTTATCAGTGCAGTGCTGATCATGCAATATTTTCAGCACTTTACCTTCCAAGCACAGGATGAGCTTATACTTCCTGACCCAGCTGGCCAGGTGAGGACAGGCGACTAGTTTGGGCCAGATGAGTAGTAAGCAAAAGCGCGTATCACTTCAGGGCTGAACATTTCATTGCCAATGCGAGGTTCCCCAGAGCTCTTTCACTGCAATATTTGGGGTAGTGGCAGTTCCATTAGCCTGGGTCCCTGAGTGGCAAAGCAGAGCCCCCTGCCTCCTGTAAAGCTCAGGTACCTCGGGGGTTTAAAGCCACTGACATGTTAGGGTGTGTGTTACCGCAGCTTCCTATTGGTTTACACCCCTCACTTCTTTAAATACAGAACAGTTTTGTTTCAACTTCGAGTTGCCCTCCCCCGGGTATAACTTGAATATAGAGAACAATTTCCTTACCGTGCTTCAGTCTCAACATAGCAAACACTTCCACTGTGGGGAACACAGAGCTGAATTAACTCCATGGTAACTCCCAAGCAAACTCCAGAGCTAGTTTTTCTTGGCATTTTCTTAATTCACCAGAACTAGTGATTTTCTAGCTAGGAACATACTTTACTATGCACACAGATCACTTGGAAATCTTGTTAAAATACACAGTATTAAAATTCAGTAGGTCTAGAAAGTTCTATTCTATATTCCTAACACTCAGGTGACACCCGTTATGTGGCCCACACTTCGAGCAGCAAGGTTTTAGGTCGTGCTTTTCTACAAAATGAATTCTGAACTAATGCATACATTAATTTAATAACATTCATCATTCTGATAACATTACCTGTAAAGCCATTTTACTTTCACGTATGTCCAGTGACAGCCTCATCTTAGCCTGTGTAAGAGGGAGACTGCAGAGATTCTTATACCCACTTTACAGATGAGAAAAACAAGCTGAGAGGACTAATTGGAGAGAGAATGAATCATTTTTATGCTCCCCCACTGCCTAAGAACTAATGATAAGTAATACTTTAAGTGTAGCCATAGTAACACACATAGTGATAGCAATCCTCTAAGCATAGCAGTAGTCCTAAGTAATAGCTTTTGTTTGAATGCTCAGCAAGATTCTAAAGACCGTGTGTGTGTGTGTGTGTGTTTGTGTGTGTGTGTGTGACTGAATAGCTCTTCAAATTAAATTTCCTTGCTCCCCTCACCCCAGTCTCTCAGTCCCACACTCCAGTTGGACTCTGGAACACCCACTTTCATGGGGAAACCACTGCCATCTGGTGGACTCCAGGAGCACTAACACATCTCTGCTGTCCAGCCTCATAGTTCTTTTTTTTTTTTTTTTTGAGACAACAGAAGAGCTCCACTCTGTCAGATGCAGACACAGCACACACCCTGGTCCTTACCTTCTAGGAGCTCTTGACGCAGGCTCAGAGACACGACCCCTACCTGAAACGACTTGTTCATAGCGCAGTCTGTGATGAAGGTGTGGATGAGTTTCGGCCTTTGACTTGTGTGGTCTTGGGCCCAGCATTGATTGACCTCTGATCCTCAGTTTTCTTAGAAAGGATAAAAATCAGCATCAGTCACTGGGATGAAGAGAATATATTTGTCTTAAAAAACCAACAGGACTTGGGAATGGAAATGCCGGGAGAGGAGAAAGCCGTGTCACTGAGACATTGCGCCTGGATGACAGAGAGGGCTGAGGCCTCTGGGAGGGACAAGGCGGACAGCAAATTTGGGGAAGAAGATGAGCAGTTTAGATTTACCTGTGATTCTGAGACCAGAGCAGGAGATGGCCATGTCCAGAGTGTGGTCGGAGATGTGAAGACACGGATTTGGGGGGCGAGAGAAGGCCAGGTCCCGATGTGCTGCGTTTAACTCTCATTCCGCTGCTGCTGGCTGTGTGAGCTGCGCAAGCTCTCCACGCGGCCCTGGGAAGCGGCAGCTGTGAGCGCTGCTCACGTAGTGGTTCTAACCCTTTACCTTCCAAGCGCAGGACGAGATTCCACTCCCCCACCCCCACCCCTTGAGTCACATGGGTGATCAGAAGATGTGGGTACAAAAAAAAAGTTGCCTATAGCCTAAATAAATAATAAATTGAAAAAACAAAAGGAAGACGTGGGTCTAAGTGGGCGGCCACAGTGTCTCTGAGGAACACCTGCAAAATGCAGGTGATGATGTCTATCGGGTGCTTTCTGTCCATGGGACTAAAACCTCCACAGAGGGGAGAGATTTTTTTTGTTTATATGTCTCCTGGTACTGAGTAGGCATTCAACAGTCACTGAGCAGTGAGTGACTATTTATCATTAAGGACTGATGACCAGCAGAACTCTTTGAGGGAGAGACAGAAAGGGAAACCAGAAGGCTAAGCCCAGATGTTGCCCAGAGTTAGGGAGTTGAGGGTCACCCTCTACTTAGGTTCATTTTAGAGGCATGAAATGTAACCTTTCCTGTGGAAAGGAGGTTAGCGGTTCTCAGCAGGTGCAATGTGTGGAGGGAGATATTCTTGGTTTCCGCAGTTGGTGAGGGCAGGGGAGGTGCTATTGGCTTCTAAGTAGAAGTCAGGGAAGCGCTAATCATCCTCCAGGCTCACACAGCCCCACGAGGAAGCAGCATCCTCCCAAATGGCAGCAGTGCCAAGGCTAGACGCCCTCCACCGCGTGATTCCCCTCCCAGCTGTGTTCCCCATTGGTTCAGCCCTATCAGTCAAAACCTCACGCTCACTCTGAGTTTGCTTCCTTATCTGCCCAATGGGAGGACTCATTCCAACTGACCTGCCACATGCGTCTTAAATCCTACCACTAGCCAGGAATGGTCACTCTCCTGCAAACGGATGCATAACACATATAAGGATGAATTGCTGAGGCTGAGTCCTACTTTTAGAGGGCATGTGATCCTTTGAAGCAGTCAAATTCGCTCACCTTAGCCCCCACCATCCTTCACACGGTGCAGGCATGCTGGCGCCATCTGCCTCCTCCTTTCATCTGTGCCGAGGACATGGGAGGTGGTACAGAGAAGGGAAGGGCTCAGGACTCACCACCAGAGGGAAAATGAGACTCCTTTTCTTATGGTCAGCTTGTAGCCTTGACCCAGGTCTGACCCAGGCAAAAGTTGGCAGGATTGAGTCCCTAGCTCGATGGCCTGGCCAGGAGGGCAAGTGCTGGAAGAGATGTGATGTGAATATATAGGACTTGCCACCACCACTAAGAGCTTATATAAGACCTACCTCCACAGCAAGGAGAGAAGAAAAAACCTGGAAAGCTCCTCATGAAGACTGTCTGCGTACCCGTCGCCGCTGCTGCGTGTGCAGGTGGCCGCCTGGTCCGCGGGTGCAGACGCTGCCTCCTCCCTCACGCTCCTGCGGGCTCTCCCTGCCACTGAGGGTCCAGATCCCGCCGCCCCTCAGGCCTGCTCCCGCTGCATTTTACAGGTAACCCTGGCCTGACTTCTCACCCTGAAGGTTTCATGGAAGACAAATGGGGGAAAGGAACACAGAGAAAGAGAGAGGGGGAAGGAACTAAGGACTAGGTCAGAAAGAGATTGCTGAGAAAGAGCAGACTCCGCAGGGCGTAACCCTAGCTGGAATGTCTGAGCGTCACTGGACGCCCAGCACGTGTTCCCTTCGTGCTTGTCATTCAGTCCTCAGCCTGTGGGTTCCGGACACCCAATCCACAGACGCCAAGTGCAGAGCACTGCAAGAGCTGGGTGGCCTCAGGTCAGCTCACGGGCAGGCTGGCCGTCCATGTGTGAAGTGGCTAATAAGGAAGACCCCGAGGGAGACCCTGTATAGAAGGAGCACCTCCCAGCCACAGTGGATGAGGGAGAGGACTTTCCTTAGACTTGGGTACATAATTCCTTGTCGCAATGACAAGGAAGGGGGAGAGAGGCCACCACAGGTATTTAGCTGGGGAAGCCCCAGTGCTAATCATCCTGTGTTGTAAAGAACACCCCTCTGGCTAAGAAACACTGGCTCTGTCTGGTTCTAGGCTCCCCCTCTCCATAGATAGAATATGGACCCCGGTGCCCGCATTATCAGGTTACAGTGAGGGTGACATGGCTGCCACCTGCTCAGTGCCAGTTCCCAGGGCAGCCCCAGCACCCCGACCACACCCTCGGGCTACAAACCATTATGGAGCAGGCTGCCCCCAGCTATCAGCACCGCACCCCTTTGCTGGGAGCTGCTGTGACCTTGAGAGCAGGCAGTGTCCTCCATGCCAGGGCAGGCCCTCAGCCCGTGACTGGTGGAGCTGGTGTTTCCATACCCCGACTGGCCTGCCCTGCAGGGAGGAGCCAGAGGCGCGTTCTCCTCTGCACTGACTTCCCAGGAGCACAGTCCAGCCTTCTACAGGGCCAGCAGCTTCCTTTTCTGCCTCTTCTCTTCCTCGGCTCTCAGCCAGTGAACCCACTTGCTCACAAACCCTTGTCTCTGGTGGCTTCTCGGGAAACCCCCGTGAGAACACGACACACCTCAGGGTCAGTGCCCTTGCCGTGTCCTTGTCCGGGGCTCGCTTTGGCACCCCGAGCTCATCCTCGAGGGGTGTGGGTCTGACGGTGGGCTCTGCTCATTTGAATAACTGTGTGCTGTGAATTATGTTAGCTCTCTCTCTGGCTCGTTAACGACATTATTAAAAATTAGGTGGGGAGGGAGGCGGCCCATTAAACCCCACAAACTGAAAATATTCTTCCCCGGACAGAGTGAGCACTACCATTTCTGCTTTGGGATGGACCACCTCCCTTCCCAACCCCCCGCCGAGGAGAAGAGGGGGTCCCTGTGGAACAACAGTGAGAGACTTGGGGGTCCCAGGCAGCCAAGAGGGCTACGGGGGCAGGGGGTGGTGTTTGGGGCTGTGCGGTCTTAGAGGCCGAGCGGCTCTTCCCTTGAGAAAGGAGCACAAGCTCCAACTAGAGGGAGCAGACATCGATGCACCCCAAAGCCCACCGTTCTCGTGCGTTCCCAAAGGGCGGCACAAGCTGCATTCAGGCAGGGGCTGGCTTTGAAGCTGAGCTTTTGCTCCTTGGATTTGCACCTAATTTGCTTTCATTCCCTTCCCAAGATGCTATTTCTTCTGAGTTTCTGTCCCCTTTGGGGAAGTGAAGTCATACCCAAGAGGCTTGAAGGATGTCGTGGAACGTCACCCCTCACCTGCAGCCCTCTCCTGCTGTGGCGAGGCCGCATCACTCGAAGCCACCGCCAGGGCCTCTCGGCCTCTGTGGCCTGTGAGGTGTGATGAATCCTTTAAGGCTGTCGCTGCGGGACAAACCTGGTCAGCTGGCACTGATAGGGCTCTGCGGTTTAACCCGTCAGGTGGGGACTTTGTTCTTGCCCTGTTTGTCCCCTCTCTGGGTCTGAGCAAGACACTTCTGCTGTTTGTCCTGGACCCATCACTGCAAAGAGGGCTTGTAAGAAGACCACTGCAGAGCAGGGCTTTGAACCTTAAATGAGATAATGCACAGAAGGAATCCGCTGAGAACCTTCCGATTCATGAACATCAGCTGGGAGTGAGGAGCGGCCGCGCAGAGCAGCCGGAGCCGCAGCGCTGGGGCCCGAGAGTGTCCTGCGCCTCTAGCAGCTGGCACAGGGCCCTGCACACAGCGCCTGCCCCATAAACACCAGCATGAAAGCAGAGCAAAGTGGGCGGCGGGTGGCACTGTTTAGAGCTGCAGTGTGCGGGGTACTTGGGCACCGGTTCCTCCTGAGCATGGCTGTAGAGTTCCTGATTTTATCTACTGGTGTTAGTCCCAACTTCTGAGGTTTCCTTCCCTCTGGCTGAGACATAGCAGGCTCTCCGGCTCCCTCTCCTCTGAGAAGCAATCCTCTGGATGGTGAGTTGGAAGGAGAAGCTGAGAGCGCCCGGCCCAGCCTCTGCCCCAGCCTCCCCTGCCTTTGGGGTGCTAGCGCCCTTGCTCTCCCAGCTGGTACTTTGCTGGGGCTGTGCCTACCCACCAGTGCCAGTGGCCAGGTTCATCTGTCAGTTCTGGGGCTCAGTGTCACGAAATCCTCTGGACTATAGAGATAAGCCACATGTCCTCACCTGATCTCCACCAGTAATAAAGGCGATCCGGGGCCTCTGTGTGAGGACTCTCTTGTGTTATTCAGGAACTGGCTCAGGTCCAGGTGGAGAAGGACAGTACTCGTTTTTGACTCCCTGTTTGACCTTAACATAATCCCTGCACCAGCCCTGGGACAGAGGGGACAGTCCGTTTTTTTAAGCACAGAGGGGTTAAGTGAGTTCCCAGCGTCACAGAGGTGAGCTAGGTTCAGACCCAGGTGTTTCTGACTCCAAGGAATGGCACTTACCTGTGCCCACTCCTTGCTGGAGAGTTTCTGCAGTTTGCTGGTGTTAATCCTCTTGTTTTATCTGCCTCGTACACAGAAGCACAAACTGCAAAGACAGAACTTTGCCTTGCTCTCCTGGTTCCCAGTGGCTGGCACTCAGGAGATGATGAATAAGTAATGAATTTGTGTATTTTAATATATCATTGATTGATTAGTAGTTGCTGGCACCAAAAGGGCATCAAGTACAGGGGAGCGGGTGTAGGGCCTCGGCACAAGCAGACTGTCCTACGTGCGCGTGCCTCTTCCCACAGGTGCCACATTCCGTGGAGCGTGTCTGTCAGGCTCCTGAGGGAGGAGCGGACCGCACAGGAGGCTGGGGCCACATCTGCTCCAGGCCACGAGCTGGGCTAAAATCGGGCATCTGGGCAGACCTTCGAGCAGGTCAGCAGGGTCAGGATGCTCTTTCCCACCTCCTGTTCTTACCTGACAACAGAGTCTCTCCATGTTGAGATGCCACTGCCTGAGCCCACACTCTCTCCCTGGGGCCCCACGCCCCATCAGGTCAGCTTAGCAATGCATGCTGTTGGCAGTCACCCCAGCTTCCATCTGCAAAGACAAGGTAACTGATGGGTTTAGTAACTGACCATCCAGTGAAGTCAGAAGGCAACAAGAATAATCTGCCTTCTGAGCAGAGTCTGGGAGTATCGATGACGTGAAGGGGTGTATTTTCAGAGGCAGTGGTTCCTTTTCTGTGACCTCTAACATCACAAACCACTGGGAATTACAGAGAGCCCTCCCCCACTTCATCAATCCTTAATCAAGTGAGAGTCACTACACCAACGTGGCCTCCAGTTTCCCTTCCCTCACTGGCACTGAGGTGTCCAATCAGCCCAGTCCTTTTGTTGCCACTCTCCCCAGGCCGGAACAGCTATCTGTGAAGCAAGGATAGCTGGTTAGGACTTGGGCTGCACTGCCTTTATTGTACAGGGCATAGGGTATCCCTTGATTGTGCAAGGAAGCCTGGAAACCCTAAAATGCCCTGAGGACACCCAGTGATGTATATCCTTTAAAGATAACTTCAGTATTCATGTTTTATTAGGAATTATACTTTATTATTCTATATTTAATAATTTTAATCAGTGACTAGCATTACCAATAATATGTGCTAGGTACAGTTTTAAGTACATTACATATATAAATCAATCCTCACATTAGGATTCTATGAGATAAATGTTATTACATCCATTTCAGATACAGAAACTAAGGTACAAAGTTATTAATTTGTAGAAGATTATGCCACTAGTAAGTGGTAGAAAAGGAATTTTAAACAAGCCACCTGGCTATAGAGCACTGTGTCGTGTTTTAAGGCTATGTGTTTTCCTCTTAATACAGTTTTAGCTCTATCTCTTAGTTTGCAGTTTGTAATCTTCATTGTGATAACTTCTAATATGTTCTAAAAGTTCAGCTTCAGAACTGAAACTGACCTAAGAGTGGTTAAGGTGAGAGCTCAATTTTTCAAATAGTTTGAACTTTTCTTTCTTTTTGTTTTATGAATTAGAACTCCCTGATTGCAAGGAAAAGAAAAAGAGCCCCAACTAAAAAAGGAGAATTGGTTATAAAGATAGAAGGGCTTTGTTTACGCCAAAGGCAGGAATCCTGATGGGACTCTTAAACAGAAACAATCAGTGACTAGGGAGCCATCAGGAGCTCTCTCAACGTCTAGCCTCTGCTCTCTTGTGCATCCACGCATCTGTTCTTTTTTTCTTCTGTCTTCAGTTAAGGAGGCAGATCATGATCAATGAAAATTTCCAGTTTGTATACTGCAGGTCAAGCCATTTGGGAGATGAAAGTCCCCTCTCACTACTTCAATTCCAAATCCCCAGGGCAGGAATTCTGGTCCATCTGGCCCAGGTGTCCAATCTTAAATCAATAGGCAAGACCAGGGTGGTAGAGTAAAAATTGCAAAATGGTTGTTGGAAGCCCAACATTTAGAAGCACAGTTATGGGGGAAGAGTGGTTATTATGACCAGATTGGAAATCAAGAGTGAGTTCACTGTTTATTTTTTCTTGTATTACTTCTTTCATGGTTTATTACATGTGGAAACAAAGTATGCTTTTGGTTTATTTCTCAATTCTGTTTTTTTTTTTCCTCATTTACTTTTACAAAAAGATAGGCACCATCTAGGATGTAAGTTCTACATAACCAGGGATTCTCTGCTCCGGTCCCCACATCTTATTCATTGCTGCATACTCATTGCCTAGAACAGTGCCTGGCACATAATACATACATAATAGGCACTCAAGAGATACCTGCTGAAGAAATGGACAAATTCATCTAGCTTAGCTTTCCCCACTGCCTCTCTGATTTTGTGAACAAGTCATCTGGTTCTTTGTCTTACCTTTGATGCAAGAGGGGGAACAACTTAACAATACAACCCCTCTGGATTATCTCAGCCATACTGTCAGACTTTGTCAGTGGCTTCACAGAAGGCACTATAGAATTAGGGAATTTTTGTACTTTCTTCATTCTACCTTCAAAAAGGTAATTTCTAGTCCCTAAAATTACCATGTTACTATCTTCTTTGGTTGAAGATACTTGTATTGGTTTCCCATAGCTGTTGTAATGAATCCTCACAAACTTGGTGTCTTAGAACAACAGAAGTGAAATTTTTCACAGTTCTGGAGTCTGAAACCAAGGTATCAGCAGGACTGGAGCTTTTGGGATTTTGAGGGAAAGCCCCCCAATAATAACTACAGTCTAATCAGCACTTATTACTGGGCCCCGTGCCAAATGTTCTAGTAGATGATCTAATCTCGTCCTTACAAGAAGCCCAGCATGCGGGTCTGATTATCCCCTTTTACAGATTGAGAAAACTGAGGCTCAGAGATAAAATGGTTTGTCTATTTAAAGACACATCCCAACAAGCAAAGGAAGTCAAGAAAAAGATAAACATCAAACTAAAAAGCTTCTGTACAGCAAAAGAGACAGTAACCAAAACAAACAGGCACCCTACTAGAAAATCTCTGGGAGAAAATATTTGCACACAATACAACCGATAAAGGACTGATAACAAAAATTTACAAAGAACTTGCGCAACTCAACAAAAACAAAGTCAACAACAATCCACTCAAAAAATGGGCAGAAGAGCTAAAAAGACACTTCTCCAAAGAAAAAAAGCAAATGGACAACAGATATACAAAAAAATGTTCAACATCACTTATAATCAGGGAAATGCAAATCAAAACCACAATGAGATACCACCCCAAGCCAGTGAGAATGGTGCACATTAAAAAAACAAGCAACAACAAATGCTGGCCAGGTGTGGAGTAAAAGGAATTCTTCTACACTGCTGGGGGGAGTGCAAACTGGCTCAACCACTATGGAAAGCTATATGGTGTTTCCTCAAACTGCTAAAAATGGAGCTTCCATAACAACCTGGCAATACCACTTTTGGGACTCTACCCAAAAGACACAAAAACATTCATCCGAAAGGCTACATGCACCCCCATGTTTATTACAGCACTGTTCACAATAGCTAAGGTATGGAAACAACCAGATGCCCAAAAATAGATGATTAGATTAAAAGATGAGCCCTTTACCACTCCAGCCTTGGTTTTCCCACCTGTTGTTTGAAAGGATTGGAGCAGATGAAGCCAAATTCCCCATCTCACTCATTCCTTGCAAGTGGAATTGAAGGATGTAATGAAAACCCGATTATCTTTGTGTTTCTTCTGGGACAGGGGCTCGCATCAGGCACCCAGGATCACCCAAAGCTGGAAACAGTGGGCCCCAGAGCCCTAGATTAGAACTACAGCATGATGTAGCCATCACACAAAACCTGTGGCCCCAGAGACTGGGTGAGTCTGCAGGCCATTCACTTGAGTCTCCTGGGTTCTGAGGACACGGAGCCCTTATGATTCTGCAGAGCACCCAGGTGATGAGCAGATGGTCCCTCTGCTGGCCTCTCCAGGTGGCAAGGGTGCCCAGGGGGCACTTCAAGAGACATTCCAGGACCAGAGGGAAACCCAGCTCTGATCTTCACTGAATGAGGAGAGTGGGTCAGTGGCTTGCCCCTTAGACGTCTTTGACAATTTGATTACATCTCAGGGCACTGTCCCCAGAAAAATCTTTGCAGTGTGTAAACAATCGCACACTCTAAAGTCCATGCCCAGTCACCAGCTTAAGAATCCCTGGTATAGAGGACTTATTCTGATGGGATGTGTTCCAGGAATAAATCAGTCTTGAGGGATAAGTCAAGGTCACTTAAAAGTCACTTTACTTTCAATTATCTCAGGTGATTCAAAAGTTGATGTATTTATTTGCAGGAAGGGAATGGAGGGAGAGAGAAAGGGAGGGAGAGAAGAAAGGAGGGAGGGAGGGAGAAAGGGGAGGGTGATGTCTAAAACACAACTGCATGCAATTCTCAACCAGCTACTTAAATTTCTTCACATCTGTCTTGGGAACTGGAGAATCCAATAGCATTTGCATTTCCTGGGTGATCACATTTCATCCTGAAGCACAGCTCTTAGGACGATATTGGTTGCAAACAGCAAGAAGTGTCCCTGTTCCAAAATTGGTTTTCCTTGTCATTCAGTAAGTGCCAGGTCACCCCTCCCATCCACCTACATTCTCTGAGCGCACACACTGGCACAGCCCACCAGGAATCAGACAGTCAGGAGTGTGGGGAGCCCGTGGGCAGGGAATCTCCCCCACCCCTCCTTCCCCAGCATAGCAATGCCAAGTTTGGGATATCACAGGATTCATGCCTGAGAAGTTGAACATTTTCTGATAATTCTTTAGAAATCACTAATGCTTTTGAAAATCTGATAAAGCTACACACTCCCTCAGAAAAAAAATATACAAAGTGCACAGAAATAAATATTTGCAACCAATTTCAAGGGGGTCACGAGCTCCCAAGAGCTTATGTGTGCAGGCCCTAAAGCACCACCATCCAGGGTGGTAGCCACAAGTCACAGGTGGCAACTGAGCCCTTGGAATGTGGCTGGTCACGTGAGCTGCTGTGAGTGTAACGTACACTGGATTTCAAAGACTTACTATGGAGAAAAAGATGTAAATGATCTTGTTGATAACTTTTACAGGATTGCAAGTTGAAATATTTGGCTACATTGAATTAAATAAAATGCATTACTAAAATTAATTCCACCTGTTTCACAAGCCTTAGGAGGCCCCAGATTCCTTTATTACAAATATTTGCTTGGGCTCTTCCCCACCCTATTCCCACTGCCCCATTTCTAGATGTTGTGAAGGTGGCTATGCCAGGCAGGGCTCTCCATGCCGCAACACCGTCGTCCCTTCCCCCATCCCAGAGTAGAAATGAGGGTTGGCACCAGAGAGGGGGTCTTATAGAAGAAGAAGACCTGGTTGGGCTCCAGGAGGAGGTCACAGAGAAGGGGCGCTGGGCCTATAGGTGTGGCCAGCAACCTCCAATAAGAGAAATGCTCCAGAGTGAGGTTTTGCATTCCCAGTCCACCGGTCTCAGATGAAAACCTCAGGCCCTGTGAATGGGGGCTGCAGCTTCTAAAGGCCTGGACTCAGCTGGCCGTGCAAAGAATGATCCATAAAGACCAGAGGGTGGTTTCCACCATAGTCCCCTGGATGTCTTCTAGTTCCCAGTGATGTCAGCTACAGGACCTAGAAATGCCATCTGGGCCACACTTCATTGCACAGATGGAGAAGACCACATTCAGACAGAGCTTGGCACAGCCATCTTTACAACATTAAGAAGTGGGGCAGGGAGGAATAGGGTGGGGGAGGACCCCAAGCAAAGTGATTCACCCCAGGCACACAGCCGCTTAGTACTGTCAGCAGGGTCTCGCAGGAAGCCTGGTTCAGTAAATACACCGAGTCAACAACCAGTCCGGGGAAGGGGCCCAGAGCTCTCCGCACAGGCTCATGCCATCTCACTGCCCCACTGCCATTCCATCCTCATCCCTCTCCGGAAAATGGAGACTGTCTTGGTCATTGGCGACCACAGAAAAAGGACGCAGAACAAAAACATAAGAAGCAGCACAGGATTTGAATGGAGAGCTTTAACTTGAAACATCCCCTCCTGCCATGTAGGATGTCTCCACAAGCCTGAGATGCTGGCTTCCGGAGACCCGATCCCACTGCTTATCACACATATTCAAGGGCTCCCACAACCTACATTTAAGTAGAATTTATACCTAACTACTTAGGAGTTAGGAGTTGGTTAGGAGTTGGTTTGCAATTAGCTTTGTTGACATAGTATTATAGACATTTAATTAAAACATTATTATAAACTTTAATATTTGGCTTCTGTTGTTGTTTAGTCTCAAGCATTTTCACAGGACTTTGCAAAACACAGGACCCAAAAGTGGGGTACACATTCAGCTTTGTACTCTAGTGCAGTCTATCTGCTGTTCACCTCTGGTACCTGTTCTAATTGGTCAATGCCCCAGTGCCCCAGCCCGCCAGATGTTAAGTCTTTGAACATCATCCCTGCCCACGGGTAAATCTGCCCTCCATGGGCTAACCTTGTCATTTTGGATAAACAACACCCTTCATTAACAGTTTATTCTTTACAGAGGGAAGGAACAAGTCGTAAAGGGCATTAAACGGTAATGACAGACCCCCCAAGTCACAGGTGCACTTGGCCCCATCCTCACTGGGTGACTCATGTGCCAGGAGCCAGAGCCAACAGCCACTGACCAGCCAGAGGTTGACTCTGCTAAGATGACACCAGCAAATACAGAGTTTGGCGTTCACCATGTCACATGTATATTCTCGCTAACAGGGCCAGGGGGACCGTGGAGGTGCAGCTGCTCTCCCTGCCCTCCCACTGCCTGGAAACCAGCACTGTGCAAACATCAGCTCTGGAAAGATGCATCATCCCTCCTCGCGCAGGTGCACACTGGCTCACCTCAGCTGCAGGCCTGTGGAGGAGAGGTGCGCTCTGAGCGGCCAAGGAGACCCCATCGTCATCAGACATCACACTGCTGGGTGAGCCCAGGAAGCCTCTAGGGACAAGGGGAGGAGTGTGGGTGCTGAAGCCAGACACCCCTGAGCTGGAACCTTGGCTCTGTCACTCACTAGCTGTGAGACTTGGAATGTTACTAGCTCTCCTACTTCATCTCTGAAGTGGAGAGACCTCCCCAGTGGCGTGAGGGGTTAACTCTCAGCACTATGAAGCTATGGGCAGCCACTGCAGCACGAGTTCAATCCCTGGCCAGGAAGCTTCCCACATGGCGCAGCAGACCTCTCCTGCCTTGCCCGCTGCTCCCCTCAGCAGTGTACTTCAGTCCATCTGCCTGTTCTGCTCCCCGCTCTGTCTCTGGTGAATCCTCTCACTACCCCCGCCCCCACACACACCTCTGGCCTACACCCCAGCTCTTGTGTGCATAAATAAACAAATCTTTGAAAAAATAAAGTGGAGAGGCCCCTCTGACCTCAAAGGGCTACACAAGGATGAAAGGGGGTGTGATGCTTGTAAAGCACCAGTCCCTTGGGAGTCAGGTAAATGGCCAGCTGCCCCACTCCATGCCACGCGCTCTTCTGAATACCCTCAGTCCAGCCCTGGGCTGAAGTTACACAGCTGAGCATGTAGGATCCCGGGTTTGGGGTTGGGGGGTAGGGGGCTGGATCTCAATCCATACTCTCACTATCTGTGTGACATGGACCTCTTATTTCCTTCCCTTGGCCTCCTCATCTGTAAAATGGAAAGGGGAAAACACTATATACTTGTAAGGGCTGTTGGGAGTATTAAATGAACTAATAGCTGAAAGTGTTTGAAACAGCGGCAGGCACATAGGAAACCCACATTATCAGCTACTGTCTGTTGAGCAAGTGCTCCAGGAATGTCAATTGAATACAAGAGCTCCCACAGTGTCCTGAGAAGGAGCTAGAGCCTCCTTTCTACTAAGGTTCCCAGAGCATTTTCTTTTTTTTAACATCTATGCGTCCCTAGTAGAATACCATCGGGGGCAGGATGGGGAGAGGCAGAGTCCTGCCCATACTGTTCTGAGCTAGACACTTTTGAGGTGCTTTTCTGGCACAAAGGTATGTAATAAATTGGGCTAGTAGCAATAATTACTATTATTTAGCCAATAAGAATCATCATAATTCCCATAGGGATTACTGGTTTCCCAGTGATCATGAGATGTGTCCCAGGCAAATATTTTGGGCCTAGGATAGCAAAGGAAAATGCACAGCTATGGCTCACTATTCAAGCACTTACTAAGGTCCAACTGCATGCAAAGAAGCTTTGTGTGGCAGAAAGAACATCTACTCTTGTCAGAGAACCAGGTTTGAATCTCCTAGGTCCCTCTCAGCTTTAGAAATCTAGAACGCATGAGCTTTCAGGCTAGCCAGGAGAGAAAAGTATTCCAGAGGAGGTCAACTCAGTGTCCCCCAGTCAGAGACAGTTGTTCCTTTGCTGAGGGAAAAGAGATATGAGTGAGGCAGAAAGGATGAAAGAAAAGGACACAGTAGAGCATGTCACTTCACAGGAGTCAAGGACCTGAGGGACAGAGCAGAGCATAGCCCCCCACCCCCAAAAGCAGAGTAATGTTTGATTTTCTATTTGAGCAGCCTGGAACATTCTGGAAGTCAGAATGATGCCTTCAAACACCAATTCTCAAACTCACATGTGCATCGGCGCCACCCAGAGAGTGTATTAAATACATCAATGACTGAGCTCTAGTCCCAGAGAACCAAAGTCAGTAGAGCTTGGAGTCCACACTTTTAGCAGATGCTTCTGATGCAGAAACTGTCTTAGGGGCTGACGCCTACTTCCTCTGACTCCAAATTACTTTCCTATCACACTCCCCCCAGAGTGATGGAAGTACTCCTGGGTGGACGGGTGAACAGATGAACAAACAAAATAAATGGCAGTTTCCCCACATACACCCACAAGGTTAGGGTGTGTGTTAAAGCTGGGGCCCTAACCTTGTTTGCTCTACTGTCTCCTTCACAGTTTCTAGAAAGGATCACTGAGCTCTGCAGTTCTGGCCAGATAATTCTGGAACACCAGTCGAAGCTGGCTTGATAGGAAGGGCATGAGCTGTGCAGAGGGAATACATGTATTCAAGTCTAAGATCTGGTTCTCCTGGGTTGTACAACCTCATGAAATTTATACCTTTACTGAAACTTGATTTAATATTGCGATCTACTAGAGTGTAATAAAGGCTAATTCTCCAAAGAGGGATTCCAACACAAAAAAATCCCCACTTCCCTTTTTCCCTATTGATCTGAAGTCCCCGGTGGGGGAGGGCGTGAAACTTCTCGAGTTTATGATCACAATGCTTTCTAGGGACACGTTCCCAGGGGAGTCTGGCCACAGTGTATTGCCTCCTGCGAGGCGCCGGGGGTTATGACTCCCAGTGACAGATAGCTGAGGTGGTTCGAACACAGAGATGGGAAGCCAAGGTCACCTTGACAGCAGCGGAGCTACACATAGGTCTCAAGGTCTCTTTTGGTTCTAAATCCATTGGCTTTTCAACTGCTCCCCACTTCCTATTCCTGAAAGTGTGCCTGGCATTAAACCCTGCCATGGCCTTTGACATAGCTTGGAAGTGGGATAGGGTGACAGTTCGAGTGAAACGGGGCTCTGACATTTGTTACTAGATAGTAATCGAAAACATTTGCTCTTTCAGCTCCTGTGCACCTACATTTTCTTTCAGACCGACAGGGCTGAAGGCAGTTCTGGGAACTCTTGAACTCTTCTCCACAAGTCTGTTTCACGGACTCTTTCCCCCTCTGCCTTCAGAAGGTGTTTGATTCCTGGTTTTTGATAAAAGAGGTTCTGTGAGGGGACAGAGCCTATTTAGTCTATCTTGCGCTGTCGCCTCTAATGTACTGTCACACAAGTGACTTGCTGTGCGAGGCTAGAAAGGAAACAATAAAATGCACCATTAAGAGCCGCTCCCCAGAATAAGGCCCTCTGGAGGTCACACGTCCCCATGAACTCACCCCCCACAGCCTTCAGAGGTCTCTACTGTGGGTGTCTATCTTGCACTTTTTCCTGTAGAGCTGGGGACTGGGTGGGAAGTAGAGAGGGGTGTAGAAAAGGTAGCCAGGGCCCCAGTGACCCTCCAAGATGAGAACACATCTGCCTTGCCTTCCCGTGGGAGTTCTCGCCTCTCACCCTTACCTTAAGTCCTTGCTTCCAGAAGCCATCCAGCTCTGGCTTTTATGACTCAGAATGACCTAGAAAATAGAGGTTTCACTCATTTTTTATATAGGTCCAAGTCTTCCTGGTCCTCTTCTCTTTGGAGAGAAGAGGATAATTATTACCTCTGTGTATTGTCAACAGGGATCAGGAATCAGGGCAGGGAGCAGGAAAAAATTACAAGCAAAGAACCAACATGCAATTCATATAATCGCATATTGGATATTTATACAGCTACCTCCAACCTCACTCAGCCAGATGTGGCAGGTCCCTAGTCTGGCTGACTCTAAGGCAGTTTTCTTCCCATCTCTCCTGGCCTTGGATGACCCTAAATGTGACCTTCTCTCAGGCGGCCCATCCAGTAAGGGAAAGTCCAGTGGTGCCATTTGCAAGAAGGCTATATGACACGGCTCTCTGGGGACTGTAGGAGAGAAACTAAATCTCACTTAAGCAGCTGCATCCAAGTTCCTGCCCATGTGTCCTTGATCCCACTCTCAGGAAGAACATACACGAATCCCATGTGCCGGGCACACAAGTTAAAAACAGGTGCTGGCTTAATTGTGAGAGAGAAAAGGGGTTTTAGATCTTTTGCTCTGTCAAGTCTGGGGGGTCTCATGCTGGCCCCTGTCCTGCTTGTACCCTGTAGACATGCCAGGCCTGTTCCCCCAGCTGCTAAAGGTCCACTGATAAACTGACTTGAGCCCCTGCAGGTGAGCGCGAGGTCTGGGGAAGGGCGTTAACTGGGGCCTAGTGGAGCCAAGGTCCGTCCCTGGCGTGCAAACTTCAGTGACTCCTCCTCTGGAAACTTCAAGCCAAGTGGGACAGGGACACCGCCCTCAGGAAGAAGGACCCTTTTGGCATCCTTCAGATCACGTCCTGGCAGCGCTGAGGACCATATTGCATTCTCCTTTGACTTCACCTGTCGCCTGTACCATAAAGGAATTCCCTTCTCTCCGCCCTCGGAGGCTTCACTGAACCTCCGTCTCCTCTGTGCAGCTGGCCAGGTCCTGTTATAATCCACCCCAAGACTTTACCTCCTCTTTGGAGCCTCCCGTTCTCTCTCATCCCCAGCCTTTGTTAAGACCACCGTATCCGTACCTGGGGAAGGGTGGTGGTGAAAACTCAGCACACCGTCCCCCTGCCATCTCCACACCCCCAGTCAAGGAAGAGGCCTTCAGGGGCTCATGTGCTCCATGTTGAACGCTGGGTGGTAAAGGGCGCCCACCCAGAAGAGGGTAGATGTTGCCTGGAGCCAAGGCCAGCCCGCCTGCAGGACAGAGAGGCGTGGATCTGGGTGTAGTTAGAGTTCCAGCAGAGCGAGGGCTCACATGTGAGCTGGAGAAGTGGCCAGAGCAGGGGAGGGCTTCAGCACGGGGGCAGGGCGCAGGGACATCGCCAGGACCGCTTGCTCTAAACCTCACTTGATTAAAAAGCACGTGCCACAGGGCCTCTGAATTGACCGTTCCTACTGATTCCAGAAGCCCCACTCAGGGAAAGCACAGCGGTTTGGGGTCAGCTCCCTTGGCATTATTTTCAGGAACATGCCTATGGCAGGATTCCCAGGGAGCACACCCCACCGCTGGCTCTCCTGGGAATTTGAGGACACCAAGGCGTCGGGGCCAGCCAGGTTGGGTGGGTCGCAAGACAGGGGCCCTGCTAAGCGAAGTCCGAAGGCACTTTTGGAAGAGACAACTGAAACGCCTGGATGTAAATTGTGACAAATCGGACAGAGAGCTTAAGCATCGGCACCGCGCATTCTTCTTCCCTTTAGGTATTTAATTTGGGGGCCATCTCACTCAGCCTCCGATGGGTTGGAGCTGACTGGGCTGGGTGGAGGTGGACTAAGAGCTCAGACAGCAGGGAGAAGGACCAGGGAAGGAGCTGAAGGAGAAACAGCTGGGGGGAAACAAAAACGCGGAGGGACGCCTTGGGACTCCACCGTGGAGCTGAACTTGCAGCTTTAACCAGCTGACTTTAAGCCGACCTTCAGCCACGCTTCTTAGCAATGTACACCGGGCAATCGCTGGTAAATCTTTATTAATTTTAATTGGCGGCACCCATTTATAAGAACCATTAAAAAGGATAAATTGAGCCCATCCGGCGTAATGTCTTTTGTTAATTAGTTTGTCAGCACTGTTTTAATATCCCCTAATGACTTCATATTTCAGACCTGACATTAAAGGAGACGCTGTGAGAAAGGAAATGGTCTTATCACAGTGTACTGTAACGTTTTTCTTTTTTGAACAAAAAGTGTCCTTCTGAACGCTGACCAAGGTGAGATGTCATTTCATGCTCAAAGCGAGGTGCTCAGGCCTTCTGAGGCCCCCAATTCTGATTTCCAGCCCTGCCACCATCATTTTGCCACCTGCTTCTCTTCCCACCATCTCAGGCATCCCCCCAAACTCATTTGATTCTCCCTTCTTTCCGTCCTTCATTTATTTAACAAACATTTATTTTGTCCCTCAGAATCAGAAGAAGAGGTTGGGGTGAAGTCAAGCAAGACACAGATACTTTCTAGAAAAAAAGTTCTGAGAGCTTTGCATTCTCCATCCCACTGAAGGTCTTTTCTCACAAATTCAAGGCCATCTCTTTTGTTTGGCAGGAAACAAAATATGGGAGGGAAGAGGGAAAAAAGACAAATCGTTAGGATGGGCCTTGATGCCTGGTCCCTAACAGTTTTGCTCAAGAATTAAAGGCAAAGTAAAACTGACACCAAGTGGTCTCCCACAGAAGGAGCATAGGTGTTGGAGGGAGACGGGAAGAAGGAGCCATGTTTGCAAGGTAGGTGTTGGGGAGGGTCAAAGGAAAGGTCACAAGATGAAGCACAGGAACGCTGGAAGCTCTTCGAGCAACTGCACACTTCGAAGATCCAAACAAAAGGAAGGAAATGAATGTGTAGTGAAAGGTTCGTGCTGTCACTGTGTCTCTGTCATGTCCCAGGGCCCCTGGGACTCAGGCTAAGGGGTCAGGGAGGCATAGTAAAGAGGGGGAACAAGGTGCACCCACTCAGCCCATTAGCTTTCTGCAGGCTTCGTGCTGCAGCTACCTTTGCCTCACTGAGTGAACTTACAGGTAATATTATTCAGGTTTAACTGAACAATGTTCACAAAAAGCGCAATTAGAAATCATAGCTTAAAATGCAAGTTGACATGAAAAATGACAGAGTTGAAACTTCCTCCAGTCCTGGTACAAGCTCTTTGTCAACCATATTATGAGGTAAAAATAATGTTGATCTAATCACATCTGACAAGCAATTGGCCAAAAAAAAAAAAAGTAAGAAAAATTATCTAGAAGACTATTTGAAATATAGATTTATATCCACTATTATTCACAGTAAACTTTGCCCTAGGCATATTCTGTGCCTTGATATATTAACTAGTGATCAGGGGATGAATTTATGCTTTGTGGATAAATAAACAGCAGTGCATGCATATTCAAAAAAAATCTTACTGTGCTGGCTTCAGCAGCGCATATACAAAAAAAAAATTCTTACTGATAAAGACCAGAGAAGTCTGAAGACCACCCAAGTGTGGGACTCTGGGCAAGTACTTGACCTTCTAGATCCTCAGTGTTCTCATCTGCAAAATGTTAACAATTCCATCCATTCTGCAGGATTGTTCTAATGACTAGAGATGAAGTATTTAAAACGTCCATTCCAGAGCCTGATGCTGGATATAGGCACATCCCAGCAGGAGCTATTGTTACTGAGGAATCAAGGGCTCAGTCACCCTATGCCATATATGCCAAAAATGTGCCATGATGGCTTAGGAAATGAAAAAAACTTTAATTCAGAGGCAGGTCAGCTAAGAGCCCCAAGACTCAGATCTATATCCCCAAACAGCCTAGGGAAGAGGCTTACATCACATGCTGGGAAACAGGGCCCAGGAGAACAAAAGAGTTGAATTTCATTGGCTTGGGAGCAGGCTGGGGGTACAGGAATGTGGGTTTGGCAGATCGCTGGATAAAGTGGACGGAAGGACAGCAGTGCAGTGTTAGCTAAAGTTCATTGGATAAGAGACAAATTGGCTCAAATGGGGACATTGTTACTGGATGCCCACGGCCTCTGCCATGGGGCAAGGCAGCTTTGTTGGGGACTGTTCCCTCTCCCCCCAGCCCCAGCCAGGTTGTTTCCAGCCACGGCCCACTGAAGCCAATAGGCCCACCGACCTGCCCTGATCTGAGAGCAGGTCAGACTGTATTTTTCCCCCTTTTATATCTGGTGCTAGGATCCTAAATGGATGAGCCAGGTGTGAGCTAAATGGACCAATCCTATTCAAGCTCACTTTATTAATTATTTGGATTGAAAATTGAAAAATGAGCTGATTGGTGCTAAATGGTCCAATCAGATGCTTACAATTGAAAAAGGTCCAATCAGGCTTGTAGGGTGGAGCACCATGAAAGGGATATAAGGCAGAGTAAGTGCCAGCTAGATTCTGCTGCCAACCTTTGAAGAAGTCTGTGGGTGGCTTGCAAGAAGGTGGGTGGAAGGCAGAAATGTAGATAGCTTTAGGTGAGATCTTCCCATGTTTTAATCTTGTATCTGTCTGGTATAGTACCTAAAATAGTACTTTGAATCTGCATTTCTTGGATTCTTACAGGGTTTTCTTCCTGGGGGGTGGGGTTCCCTGTTGAAAAGCAAACATCCATGAAGGAGTGAATACATCTGGTCTCAACTAACATCTAAGAAGAGATTTATAAGTCAGACTTTTGAGAGTGAAATCAAAGACAAGAGGGTTGTGAGGAGCAGGGAAAGAATGAAGAGAGACAAAGAGGGGTAAAAGACCAAGTGTAGGGATTCTGAGTATCTGTTTAACATTACCTACACCCCAGCTTTGCTGAGACTGGCCCTAAGTCTTGGGGGGGTTATTATTTTTGCTTTACAATACCTACATCTTCTTTTCTTCTCTACCCCTCCATTCCTCCACGTCCCCCAATCTCCCCATCCACACACACACACACACACACACACATACACACACATACACACACACACCACTCACTACCACCGCTACAACTATAAATTTGAAAACAATTACAAAATGCCCCCAAAGTGAAGGAAGTGAAGCACAAGATAAACAGATGGGATTACATCAAAATAAAAAGCTTCTGTACAACAAAAGAAACATTAACCAAAATTAACAGGCACCCCTACCAATTGGGAAAAGATCTTCGCATACAATACAACCGATAAAGGACTGATAACAAAAATTTACAAGGAACTCACACAACTCAACAAAAACAAAGCCAATAATCCAGTCAAAAAATGGGCAGAAGAGCTAAAAAGGCACTTCTCCAAAGAAGAAAAGCAAATGGCCAACAGGTACATGAAAAAATGTTCAACATCACTTATAATCAAGGAAATGCAAATCAAAACCACAATGAGATACCACCTCACACCTGTGATGATGGCACACATTAAAAATACAGGCAACAACAAATGCTGGAAAGGATGTGGAGAAAAAGGAACTCTTCTACACTGCTGGTGGGAAGGCAAACTGGTCCAACCACTATGGAAAGCTGTATGGCGATTCCTCAAACTCCTAAAAATGGAATTTCCATATGACCCAGCAATACCACTCTTGGGAATCTACCCAAAGGACACAAAAGCACTAATCCAAAAGGATACATGCACCCGTATGTTCACTGCGGCACTGTTCACAATAGCAAAGGTATGGAAGCAACCCAGATGTCCAAAACTAGATGATTGGATCCCGAAGATGTGGTACATATACACAATGGAATACTATTCAGCATTCAAAAAAGATAAACACATGCAATTTGCAGCAACATGGATGGAATTAGAGGGGATCATACTCAGTGAAATAAGCCAGAAAGAAAGAGAAAAATATCGAATGGTTTCACTTATAATAGGACTATAAGGAAACCAAATAGGAGAGAGACACTCAGCGGGTAGGGGGGGCAGAGGGGAGGGGAGGGTAAGGGCACAAAATGGAATAGAGAAGAACACAAGGGACCATGGAGATGGATCATGGGTGAATTGGTGGAGGGTTACCCAAGGGGAATACAAAATTTAAAAGATATAAATAACAGTAAAAATATATATATTTTTTAAAAATGACAAGACGCATGAAACAATGTTTTTGAAAAATAAATGCACTTTAATATCATACTGCACTTTTTGGTAAATATAATGTAACCAAATTGAAGTCTTAATATACATACAAATATTTGCCATTATGATGCATTGCTTCATATGTAATAAAGATTTCAAAAACACTTCTTTCTTCCTAATAAGATCCCATATGAAATGTTGTTTATACCACTAATGTGCTTGGAAAGCATTTATGTAAAAAAAATAAATAAATAAAAAGGAAAAAAGATTAGGGTGAAAGGAAGAGTTGAAAACCACTAGATTCTAATACAGGACAAAGTGAAAGGAAAGTAAGTTGTAGCTATGAGTGTACAAGTGCAAGTGTGTAAATTACAACTT
>PVIJ01012942.1:0-47273 GCA_004024925.1 Scalopus aquaticus | reverse complement strand
AAAAGCTTCAGGAACTATCTGATACCATGAGAAAAGGAAATATCAGAATCATAGGAATCCCAGAAGGAGAGGAGAGAGACAAAGGAACAGAGGAACTTCTCAAGGAGATAATTGAAGAGAACTTCCCAAACATGAAAAAGGAAACAAAAATTGACATACAGGAAGCCAGAAGATCTCCAAACTATTACAATGAAAGGAAGAAAGGGGAGGGAAGAACATAAGAGACTGTGGTGATGGTTTACGGGTGACTTGGTGGTGGGAATTTTATGGGGATTACACTGAGAGAAGTCAAACATTATGCAAAAATGAATAATGATGTGAAAAGATAATTAATTAAAAATTATTATTTCTGGGGTTCTTATTATGTGCTATTCGTGTGTTAATTACTTCAGGCATTCTCTTAGGCAATAGGTAGGCATTATTGCTATTTCCATTTTAAACATAAAAAAATGAGGCATGAAGAGGTTATATCAAATCACACATACAGTAAGTTGCACAATTGAGACCTTACAAGAGTCTTTCAGCTTTAAATATCTTACCCATGGTGGACAGACATGTCACTCGAGTCCCAATTCAAAACCACATTTGTCTAATAATCAATCCTTACATGTTTTGAATTGAGAACCAAAGGACAGTTTTCCACAATTTAGGTTGAGCTCAGGAACTGGACTCCAGGCCACTTATATTCACACTTTACTCATAAATTGAGTAGTAGCAAATTTGAAGGCACTAACTTAAATAATACTGTACTCATACAAAAAAAGAGTTTATTTTCAGGAATTTAACACGTGACATATTTCTAGGAGAGTGTAGATATGTTTAGTATAAAACCAACATATGAAAAATGGAAGACCTTAACTTTCTACACATTTATAAAAAATAATATAACCACTGATGTACAAGTGTAAGAGTGAGATTATAGCTTACTATTAAGAATAACAAAGTTGTTTTGGAATCATTTGGCCAGGGGAGAAATTTTATCATTCAGCTACAAATTGTCAAAAGGAACTCATTCACCCTTATACCAAAATGTCATATTGATGGCTTTAGTCAGCAGGCAATAAAATCGTAATACAACAAAACCCATTCCTGGATCTTTTATTTGATTACTAGGATGCAACCACAGAAAGATTAACACAAGTAATTATCTTTTGTATTACTCTTTCTGTGGTTACATATATATACATGTGTGTGTGTATAAATATATATATATATATATGTATATATCAACATTGAAGAAAAGTTATTTCTAATTAAATTTCATATTAGCTTTGTGTAAAGAAATAGTTTCTCTCTTATGCCAGAAATTGCTCTAATTTAACCTGTTAGTTCCTCTATGATGGGCTTAGGTTTCTCTCTGCCATCATAATTTTTAGATTATTTATTAACTCCTCTACTGAATATAACATATGTGAGAGTTAAGACTACTGAGGGATCTCTTTGTTCTAATAGTAAGGACCTTGCATATAGGAAATGATAAAATTTTATTGAAAAAGTCAGATAGTTTACTATTTACTATTAAAATAAAGGCTTTATTTTTGTGTGTTTTCCAGAAAATAGGAGAAAACTGACATATGCTTACATGGCTTGGTGGATAACTCTGGATTTCTCTAAAAGGTATTCAGAAATCTGTGCTCCCACTACAGCTCCAGAAGAGGTAAATTTCATTTCTAAGTATTTCCCAAATCGACTGGAATTGTCATTTATAATAGTACAGGCATTGCCAAAGGCTTCCACCAAATTGTTCACTTGTAAAATCTTCTCCTGCAGGGTCCTGTTATTAGCCTAGAGAGAACATCAAAATATTTAAAAAGTGCAAAATAAATAATTCTTTATATAAAAAATGTCTCTTCTTTGGTAAGCATGTTGTATAGACATAAACATATGAGCATATTCTTGGCATATGGCCAGATGTCATAAGCTGACCTATTTTTCCTCATCCATATATAATTCCTACTTGGCTTTCTTATAAGGTTGAAGAGCTTTAAGGTTGAATTTTATTCTATTCAAATAAAATTCTGTTCATGCCTGATTTACCAACACAATTCATAAGTAGTCTATATCATAATGAAGGACACCTCAACTTCTGTTATTCCTCTATCTGAGCCCCCATCCCAATACTTTTCAAAGTCAGAACTAGCTTCCTCAGGTGTAAACATGGAACTAAGGGAGTAAAGATAATCAGTGAATCCGTAAGTAGAAGAAAGAATAATTGTGAAAATTGAGAGTAGTTGAGAAGCATAGATGAAGAAGCAGAACCCCATACAAGGCCAGGAGGTCGACTTGGCTGTCCTTATATCTTCTCCTACCCTACCTTATAGTTTCTCCCCAATGTTATGTTGTTTTATTTTCTTCACTGCTTTCCTTGAAATGCCACCAAGTAGAAATATCTTTGGGTTAACAATCAAGCCGTTTTAGAAAAGCATCCATCCCTTCCTGGAGATTTAAAGAAGTGCCAGTCATTGACATCTTGGGAGGAAGTGGATCAAGTAGATTATTTTCACTATAATCCCTTGTTACAGTCAGCTGTAATACCTTGTTAGGATATGGAAATTTTGTAAGTTTTGTAAGCAAGAGAGAGAAGCTGTAGATATTTCTGGAACATAGGTCACATCAGAAATCTAAGGAGACATTCACAGCGAAGTTCTGGGTGAATGGAAGGATTTTGTGTGGCTCCTAAAAGAGGTTAATAAGGGGTGAGAGAAGAGAATGGCAAGAATTGGGGCAACAGGATTTATATAGTTTTTTGTTTATTAAGAAAAAGAGATGCCTGCATAGATGCAGACGGGCAGTCTTAGGACAAGGCCCCAGTGCTGTTTGGGAGAGGCCTTGTGTCCATGAAATAGTGAGGAAATATCTCCACCTACCTGCATTTTAAAAAGTCGTGCAATACTAAGTAAGGTTTGAAGGAGCGCCTATCAAAAAGGTAAATTTTATGGACAGACATTCCATTTTTGTATTTGGTAAATCTTTATCAAGGAGATAAGTAAAAGACAGGATAAGAAGTGGTAAAGGTAAGATTTTAATATATATCACTATCCCTAATTATTATTAAATCACATTTTGAGATCTAGAACAAGATAAAGAGATTAAATAAACAAATCGGTGGACATCTGCAAGACAACAGTCATGAACAAGTTAGTCCTCTACCGATGAGAATCTCTAGCAGTCCCGCCCAAAAAAAAAAAAATAGCAAAGCCCCTTACAAGGCCCAGGAGTTGATTAATTTAGGTCTTCTTCTCTTTTATGCCAGGATAGTATGCTGTGCCTCACAGTCTTCTCTCTCCAAAGTTGTATCTTATTTCACTACACCTAACATCTTTCAGAATGAGGTTTCTCCTAAAGTAAGGAGAGGGGAAGTTAATGGGCATGGGGAGAGGAGGGCTTGAGAGAACAGCTGTGGGCAACACCATGTCCCAGTTCTCTACTGGCTCTTCCAGTAGGATCCTTCCTGAAGGATGATAGGTCTGATTAGTATGGTCCTATTAACCCACTGAGCCAAGTTAATTTTTTATTTTAACAAAAGTGTGGAATTCTTTTGACCCATTATTTTGAAAATGAATTAGACTCAATAAAGCAGTTGTTTGGACATGATGAATCCTCCCCCTTTTATAGAGAGGTTATGCCTGTTATGTCTCTTGAATTATTTATGTCTGATTTTTATATATTAACATGCTTTTAACCAACCATCCACAAAAGGAGATAAAGTAAAGAAAGTATTCAGTGAATGTATATTCGGGCTAAAAAGAGTACAAATCACATTTATAGAGCTTTGCCTACTAAGAATGAAAAAAGTCTGAATATCTTCAAAACAGAACCTGTTTTCTTTATATTGTTTGTTATACTTTAAACACATGAAAAATAACAAGTGTGTTTTGTAATTTCTGAGCACTTTTTAGCATGGAATTTAGTGACTATTAAGCAGCCAAATAAAATTCTGAGAGGGAACAAATTTTTGTTAGGACAGAGAAAAAATAAATTATACCTTTCCAAGCACTGTCAGCTGTTGAACTAAAAGATGAGCACTTTCAGTCTTTCCAGCCCCACTTTCTCCAGAAATAACGATGCACTGCACAGGAGAAAAGGGACCATAAGAAGATTACATCCTCACAAAATTCAGCTGACATACAAGAAACTAAGAGGGGAATTTCTAAGAATATGACTATCCTTACCTGATCTGAAGTATATGTGACCATTGACTGATAGCCTAAGTCAGCCATTGCAAAGATGTGAGGAGGATTGGCACTTCTCTTTGCTCCAATATATAATCTGGAATGCTAAATGTTAAAAAGAACACATTTTGTGGAGCTTTTGTTCAGAGTTCCCATTTTTAAACCAAAACAGATGTCAAAACACAGTTTCATACAGTTTCATGTTACATGCACACATCACACCCATGTACATACACAAATCATCCACAATTATGTAAACAAAAGCCTGACCTGAAATATCCCAGAAATATGATATATTATTATATATCATCACTTTGGCAATGGTATTTAAAAGAAGGCTTTCTGAAGTGCATAGCGTATCCAAAGCAGAACTTAAGATTTCAAAACACTATTATTTCTTTAACAAGACATTTTATGAATAAAAGAAATCAGGTATCATTTTGTCAACTATTCTTAATCTGATAGATGACCACGTTTTTCCTTTTACATCATTTAACATACATTCTCTCATTTGATTTATTCAAAATCACATAGGTATGTGATAACAGAATTTACATTAAAGCCCAGATCTTTTGAGGCTTGGGTCAAGAATCATAAATTTACCATTGTTCTTATAAATATTAAATTGGTAGAGGGTGACAGTTATAATTTTTTACACATTAAGCAGAACTATCAGGCACAGTATTAAAATTTGTCTAGAGTACACCAATAGCTCAAATAAAATAGTCCAATTAAAAATGAAAAATAGCCTAGTTTAATTTCAGAATTCCCTTCTATGTTTAAACCACTGGGGTTGAACAGTAGATAAATTTATACTTATATTCATAAAACACACAGTGTCAATATGTGAAAAGGAATTTTTAAAGTCAAGTTTTAAAGTCATTAAGTATCTATTACCTATAAAATGTACTTATACTTTGATTCTCCCACACTTGGTTTGGAGCTAGACATTTTCATTTGATACAGACTTTTTTAGGCACCTACTTATTGATATGATTCAGAGTGCAGTCCAGTTACTAATAATTGGAAGGAACAAACATTCTGCACATACTTTTGTAAAAAGGATGTCCAAAAAAAGCAAGTCCACAGACTTGCATTTAGATGAATTTGCCTTCCATTTTTTTCCTATCTCACAATTATTTAACTGTTTGTTCAAAATATTGAATAAAATTTCTCTGGTACCCATTTAAATCAATTTAAACACCTGAGTCGTATAATTATTTGTACAAAGCAAGAGTATGCAGGTCACACTACGTACCTCTGGGGAATAAAGGCTCAGACTTTGAAAAGGGTTAAGAGCAATGAGTATATCTCCTACATACATATAAATCTGGTCTCTGGTGTAACACTTCTCAAGTTGTTCTGAGACTGTGTTCTATAATAAAAGAGAAGAACTTCTTTCTCTTAAAAATCATTTATGGTCAATTACAATTTTAAAAGTAAACAATAAAATAAAACATCTGGACTCAACCATGGTACATAAAGAAATAGACAGATTGACAGTAAGACAAATACAACGGTCAGCAGCTAATCTTTCACTTCGAGAACCAAGGGATGTCATGGCTAGTTGTATTTACCAAAGGACACATTAGATATTACAGGAATATTATGTACATATAATACTTTCAAGGAAATAAGAAAATGCAGTAAAGGAAGAGAAAAAATTCTAGAAAGGAGAAGGGAAGATACAGTGAACATGATTTTAATCCAAATCAAGTTTTTCAAAGGGACTTTGTAGAATGTCTTAGCTTTTTACTTAAGACATTTGACTTATGAGGCAGAGTGAAAAATTCTAGAAAGTAACTTTCATAGGTGATAAATCATATGAATAAAGGAATCAATTTTAACAATATCAGAAATCATCGTTTATAGTATATGACACAAGAGAAGAGCAAAAGATCTTTGATCAAAAAGAAAATAGAAAATAAAGCATAAACAACAGAAACAAACCAACCAATCCAGGGTTTTAATATATATTGAATAGGTCAGTAATATGATTAGTAGAAGCCTTCTTTATTTTTACCACAAGCCCAGGAATTCGCCTCACTGGAAAATTTGATAGGCAAAAAGATTCATAAAGGTGTTGATAATATCTGACTTGCACACCTTATTTGGTAACAAGATGTTTGATATTCTCAAGACAAATTATTTTGAGGAAGTACTTGAGTTGTTTATGCAACACTGATTTTACAAAATGACTACTTATGCTCAGAAAATGCCCCTTGATTTGTTACATATCTGAGCAGAATTCTCAGGCGAGTATCCAAAGAATTAAAAAAAAAATCCTGCTGATTCTTTCTATATAGAGACATTGTTTTGCTTCTCTATATATTAAGAGAGCCCAGCTTTATAGGGAAAAGGAGCTGTTTATTTTTCTAGTGATCTGATTACCTGGAATAAAGGGGGATGAGGAGAATGGAGGCTGAGACTGGAATTTACTGGCTTGGATTTGTACCTTCAGGAGAGAAGTTTGATGGGCTAAGGGGTTTCAAGTAGAATTCAATGTCCTAACGATTAGTTCTGTGAGAGCAGGGACTCTGATCCCATGACTGGGCCACAGACTGTGGTAGCAGACAGATAAATAGACTGACACCACGCTGGAGGAATCTGGAAATCTGAGTTACATGTATTAAAACTGAAGAAAGGGAGAGATACTCAGAATAAAAAGACAAAAACCAAACAAGCCTTGAGACTTAGAGATGCTATTCAAAAAGCTTTCTGTTCATCTTACTTCTATAAATTAAAAAAAAAAAAAACTAGAATGCTAAAATTTAATTAAACTGAGTTTCTTACCTCATCCAAAACTTCTAGGGTTGCTAAATCATCTACATCCTTCAGACTAGAAATCAGAGATCTGCGGAAATTACCTTTCTTGGTATGAATGCGTTCATGTCTGTGGAGCAACACAAAGAAAAAGACCCTTCTGACTTAATTTACTGAAATCAACAATAACAATTTAGCAGAAAGTAGTATATAATGTGATTCCATTTGTTTTTTCTTCTCCATTGGAAAAATGCAATATGTCACACTTCATGAATGATAAAAAGAGTCCATTATTTCTATTACCATTTATCCTACATATATAAGTTGCTCTAAATTCGATGTGTATATAGTTTGCTACAGAATTGTGAGTCTGAAAGATTTTAATTTTGTCTAAGAAGATGTAGGCTATTGGTGGTTCAAGGAATGACAACCTTAAGAATTACTATTCTGCAAAATTTAGCAGGAATACAAAATAAAATACTGTGGATTTTCTAGAGCTTAAATGTACATAGAAAATGATTTCAGGTACTAGGAAGTTTATTTTCAAAGTAAAACATTTCAACAACTTTCAATAACAGTGAAAGCTCCTTGATTTAACTTGAAGGCTGGAGAAGTTGCTGACATAAACACAAGGTTTATTTCAGTTTTTGTGGACATGAAATTGCTATCCATTTTATTCTGAGAACTGTTTTCAGTTTTTATTTTTGGACATACTTTAAACATTTGAATTTCCCTGTTGGTAAAAGGGAATGGAACAAATAGATATGAAGATTAATAAGTATCATGTCACTCACTCTGTAAATTTTAATGGTTTCTCATTGTTCAGAGAATTAAGTCACTGTTGATAAATTGTCCCCTTCTCTCTCTACAGCTAGTCCAGACTTCCTGCACTAGGTTCTGCCTCCTGACACTTATTCAAGGACATCACTCTGTGGTTCTTCTCTCTCCTCTATCACTCATGACCCCTTCTCAGCTGTTCCAGCACCCACCTCAAACAAACAAACAACCTTCCTTTGACTTTAGTTTCCTCCATCTACTATTCCATTTCCTTGTTTTATAGTAAAAAACCTTAAAAGAATTTTCTGCACTTAATTTTTTAAATTTCTCTCTACCCATTAAGAAAACCCATTTCGATCAGGTTGTCATCTTTACGCACATAAACAGCTTTTGTGAAACATTAATGGCCTCTGCATTGTTAAATTCAAAGGTCAATTCTAATCCCCATTTTACTTAATCTATCAGCATTATTGACAAATTCCTGGAATACATTTATCTTTATTGCTTACACACCTCTTTTTTCTATTTTTAAAATCTATTTATTTTCTTACATTGTTGTTGATTTTTGGACAGTATTTGATTTCTCCCCTCAGGTGTAGTCCCTGTAGTTCTCCCATTACCATAGCACCCAAGATCTATCTCCACTGTCCCTTGTGCTCTTCCCTCCCCAGTTCTGACCCCTCTCTCTCCCCCTCCCATGCTGTTTGCCTCAGATCTACGTCAGCTTGTTAAGTTTTGTCTTTTTCCTGGCCCTTTGCTCAGTTTCTCTATATTAAGGAATGCAAACTGGGAAAGAAGTAAAACTATCATTATTTGCAGATATATGCTAATGTATAGAGAAAACCCTAGAAAGTCCATGGAAAAACTAATTAAAATAATAAACCAGTTCAGTCAAGTAGCAGGTTAAAAAATCGATACACAAAAATCAGTATCCTTCCTATTTGCAAACAATCAGTTTGAAGAGGAAGAAATTAAGAAAACCACCCCATTTACAGTTTTACCAAAAATAAAAAAGATGAAATACCTGGGAATAAACCTAACAAAGTAAGTGAAAGACCTATGCCCGGAAAATGACAAACCATTGTCGCACACTTCTCATGACCTTCTTTAGCTCACTGCCCCAGGACCCTAAACTGCCACGGCCAGAACGAAGCATGCTAAAGTTTATGAAGTTGGAGGTGGAAACTAACTAGGCTTGGTGAGGGCATGATCACTGAGAAATGCAGATGTCTTTGCTGCATTCAATTCTGAGTGTCCAAAAAAGCAAAGCATGATCTCGCCCCACAAAGCCGGAACTCCGCCAGTGGCTCCTTGTCTTACTGACCCATATCCAATTTGTTGTACAGACCAGAAATCTCCATCTCTTTTACCACCTATATTGACTTCATCACCAAATTATGTTTTTATCTCTTTAAAATTTCTTAAATCTGCATCTCTCCCATTCCCAAGGAGATTGTACTGCCTTCGAGTAAGATGGAGAAGACTGAGGTTAGGAACAGTGAGACAGGAAGAAAAAAATCAGATGTCATGAAAGCCACTGAACAGGTAGAGGAATAGTTAAAAAAATTTACCTGGGCAGGTGGCCTGAGAAAGGGGATGGAGGGGCGGGGTGGTTCTTACAAATGAACAACATTCTGCTCTCCTAACTTTTAAAGGGTATTTAATAAAACCTGCAACATCTGTTTCTGAGGTAAAACCTCCACTGCTACTATCCTGATCTTTAAGCCCTGTTATTTTTTACTTGGAGTACCGCAATCAGTGAGAAAAGTCTTTGAATAACTTCAGTTTCATAAGTCCCCCTCTGGTGGGTACTCTCCAATGGCCCCACTCTCATCAGTCTAGACTTCATCTCCCAACACTGTGGCCTGCACACTCCTGGCCTCTAACATCTGTAATACTCCTGCCCGAGATGTTCGCAAGACTTGTCCTTTGCCTGGGGGGCAACAAGATGATGGATCTCCCTAGTGAGGGGTGAGATAACTACCCTTTCCAGTACTGCAATTCCACAGCCTCCCTCACCCCAGGACAACCAGTCTTCCTCATTTGCTCTCTTTATCCTTAAGCTCCATTGCCATGTAATGCATTACATCACTAACTAATTTGTTATACTTTGTTTAGTCTTTACATTGGGACATAAGCTCATGAGAATAGGGGATTTGCTCTGTTTTTAATCTCTTGACTAATAGATCCCAGACCCAAAGAGCAGATTCTTGTAAATTTTAAGTGTTCCAAATGTATTTCTTGGATAACGGAGTAAATATCTTGCTTTTACTAAACTGCACCTATGTGGGGCCAACGAAATTTTATTAACTGTTATACTCTGATTAAAAATTAAAGTGCCCCATCCACATTGCTGCGAATGACATGAGTTTATAATTTTTGATTGCTGAGTAAATATTCCACTGTGTATACATACCCTATCTTCTTGATCCAGTCATTTATTTTTTGGGGAATTTGGGGTGTGCTCAGTGAAAATAAGCCAGAAGGAAAAAGAAAAATATCAGATGGTTTCTTTTAGAGGTGGAATATAGGGGAGCCAAATAAGGGATCAGGAAAAAAATTATAATAAATTAAAAAACCCAAATTAACAGGCAACTATAAATTAGAGACATTCTGCAGGGGAGGTGGAGGGAGAGGGATCAAAAGGAAGGAAGAGCACAAGGGACTATGGTGATGGTGCATGAGTGAATTGGTGGTGGGAACTTTACAGGGACTACACCTGAGAGGAGAAAGCATACATTGTACAAAAATAAAGAATGATGTAAAATTTAAATAAATGTTAGTTGAATTAAAAAATAATAAAAAATAAATTAAAATGCCTATACACACATACACACACATACACATATGTGGCATGTATGTTTCAAGATAATTTTACACATTAGCATTTTCCTTTTGCTATTATTTTATAAAATTGGTTTCTATTCTTGTGATTGTTAAATATTTCATTTCTGCAAAGCAAAGTCAGAATGCTCTATCATTTTTTTTCTCTTGTGAAAAATGCAGTTTGTTAACCAGATTATATTTTTCATTTGCTTTGTAATACTAGAGAGACATAGTTTCAGTCTATAAATATTTTCTTTCTGTGTTGTCAAAGGTCACCAATACCCTTTGGGGTGCTTATTATAGCTTCACTTGTATTTCAGTTGTACACACTGAAAAAAAGAAACAACTATTGCTGCTCTGTGCTAAAATGTCCTCACTGTTCAGTGCCACTATCGTCATGCAACAGCTTTACTTGCCTTTACTTTGGTTAAATAGACGCCTGTAAATATCAAGCTCTATAGTCTAAGACATGACGGGTAGAATGGAGGTAGTCTAACAATCCTTGTTAAACATAAATTGAACTTTCAGTTTCCTTATCTATCTTTAAAATCCAGGAACAAAGTGACCACTGGTGGTATCAAAAGGAGTACCAGCTCCACTGGTGTATCCTGGAAGAATAGCTCTTGTCGCTCTGCACTTTTACTCTTGAGGATGAGTGTGACGTGATGGTGGGGAAGGAGGCACTGCAGCCTCGCCAGCCAGACCGGTGACTGGGCTGACAGCTGGTGTAGCCACCACCCCACCAAACTTCCAATTGTCCTTGTCATTCACGGGGCCTTTCTCTTTCACATAGAGTTATTAAAGACATGCTTCAATCTAGATCGCACAAGTAAACACTGCTTCATGAATGCTGTAGCAATGCTGGGAGAAAGATTGAGGATGGAAAAGTGATACATGGAAGCAAAGAGAAATCGGTACCTAGGGAAGCATCTTCCTTATTTTATTCTAAATCTCTAAACTAGTTTTTCCCTGCTGTTTCTTCTGTGTGCGTACTGAAGTATAGGAAATAAACACCTAGGAATGTGGTATGTAGTTTGCATGTCCTTATAGTGTACTCTATCATCATAACTTTGTTATTGACACATTTAAAATCACTTATTTGTTTTCCTCTTCTCTAATGCTTTTTGTCAATTCATCAACATGACCAAGGTTCCATTCTCTGGGGCAAGAGTTGACAGACTCTCCTGGGAAGGGTCAGGTATATAAAGGTTTTCAGCTTTACAAACCACATGCCTTGTATCACAACTACTTGGCCTTGTTGTGAAGTGTGAAGGCAGCCGCAGGTAACACGTGAATGGAAGGTGTGACGGTATTCTAATAAAATTTCCTTTACAACAGGCAGCAAGCCAGAAGTGGTGGGTAAGCCACCACTGCCAGCTCTGACTTTGATAGGCAGATATCTGGGAAGAAGAGAAGGGTCTGTGGGGTGTGTGTGGGGGGGGGGAGGGGGGAGCGGTGAGCAGACACTACCCATGATCCCAAGGTTCCAAAGGTGGAGAGTTATTTTTAAAAACAAATGCATCAAAGAATAATTCATGCTTTACCACTGGGAGAATAAAACTATTTTTAGAATTAAAGCATGAAGTACTTAAACTTACAGATTAGCCACAGAATAAGTTAATGCAACTGATGAATCCGAAGAAGGATGAGAATCAACTTTTTAAAAACTGAGTCCTTTCCCCAATTATACACTCATTTCAGAAAATTATTAAATTTCCCCTGAGCTCTAATTTTCAGTGGCTTGTAAAACTACAGGCTCCTCTGACCACCTTTCTTGATGTTTTTGATAGTGGTAACAAACAGTAAATGACGTGTAAGAGCTTTGTTAAATTATCCATGAATGCTCTAGTTATTTGCTTCTATATAAATAGAACATCTCTAGAAATATATAAAGGAAACTGGATATATTAGTCACCTCTGGCAAGGGATAAAGCAAGAAGATTGTTTTTCACTGACTACTATTTTGTACTATTACAATGTGCATGGGTTACCTGTTCAAGAATGGAATAAAAGAAGAGATATGCTATGTTCTAGTGCCAATTTTGGTTTATAACTAAAAAACAACCCACATTAAAGTATATACTGCTTTGTTCACAACTTGGACAATAAGCACAATTCCACCTATTCAAAGGAGTGCTCTTATTAAGGCTATCAGCAAATTTTAAACAGCACACACCATATGGTGATCCCCAGTAAGTGGTTCTGGACAGGTGAAAATGTGCTGTGTACTCTTAAAAAGAAATTAGATATCTGGCTGGAGAGAACATTTCCCACTGTGGAATCATGTCTGTTTCTGTCATGACTGTGACTTTTCTGTGCTATTGTTTTAGATAGAGTGACCAGGTTTTAAATGTTGAAATAAAACTGACATCACATTTGCAAAAACATTTGATGACTATCATCCATCTGCCAAGAGCTCCTAACATCTTTCTTCTCATCCTTAGCTTAGAGATGAGTAAGAGAGCAGAGAAGAGACACAGTTTGGGCAAGTAGAATTCTGTTTGTAGAGTATGTAGAGCTACTGGTGCCACTGAGAGAGTCTGGAAGCCAAACATCATAACAGAATAATCTGGTTGAGAACAAACTGTGGAATATCACACAGTTTGCCTTTGTAAGGAATGATGGCACAAAGAGTTACTGGAAAGTTTCTTATCTTTTTAAGACTTATTTTTGTCACAAGCATAAAAATAATGTACATTCTTTATCAAAAAATTTTTTTGAAAAATGCTAAAAGGTGTAAGAAAAATCTCACCTGTCACTCTATCACCAATAGATAATACTATTGATATTTTCATATCTCCTTTTATCCTTTTCTCTATGCATTTACTTTTTAAACAAGTTGACAGAATTTTATCTAAGTGTCAACTTATTCCCTTCACTCCTCTCTGGTGAGGCTGGATAAACTGTTCCTGCTCTGGCAACAGCCAACTCAGGCTGAGTCTTCCGCACACGCCCTTGTTCTCCCAGGACTCACTGCTGCAGCAATTCTCTCTCAGCTCTAGCTAGTTCCCCTCAGTATACAAATGCGCTCGAGTATCCCCATCTTTTAAAATCTCTCTTCCATCCTTCATCCCTTCCAGCTGCTGCCCCATTTCTCCTTTCACAGCTGAGCATGAAGGATCACTTCATTTCCGTACCTCCTCTGGCACAGCTCACCTTGCCTCAGCCTCTCCAGCCACCCCACCCTGCTGAGTTGGGTCTTCTCAAGGTCATTCAGGAAATTTGTGTAGTCAAATTCAGCAGTACTCTGTTTTTCTTGATTTTCAGCCTCAGTTGGCTATTCTTTCTCTCTTGAAAACTTGGTTCATGTGACTTGCTACAGACCCCACACCCCTCTTCATCCTGAGAGGCCTTTGCTCCCTCAGCCTCCTGTTCTGGCTCCTCTCCCTCTGCAAGGCCCTAAATGCTGCCTCCTCCAGGATATGTCCTCTGCCCCCTTTGCCCCTCTCCCTAAACACTCACACTAATGTCCTCATCCAGGGCCATGGCTTTAAACACCTCTATAAGCAAAAGACTCAAAAACCATCTCCAATATGGGCTTTCTCCAAGTCCAGGCTCCCACATCCAACTGCCTACTTGGTTACTTTCAGGCTTTATTGGCACATCAAATTTAACCTGCCCCCACCAGAATTCATGACCAGGCTCCACCCTGTTTGACAAATATAGGGAATTAACTATTAGCCACGGGAAGGGAATAATACCCACGTTTTAGGTTTGCGTTGCTCTGTTAAAGCTTACCTGTCTATCCACACTTTTTTTTTTTTTTTGAGGGGAACCTGTGGTACATTCAAGTCTATATAAGACTCAACCATGAAACAGTATTCTATTTCAGTTTTTATTCCCAAGATGGGAGTTGCCATAGTTAGGTATTTTATTTCCCTTTCTTTTTGATAAAATACTGGGCATTTTGACTTGAGATTTTTCATGTTAAAAAAAAAACAAACCACCCAGCTGTATTTATATAAATGTATAAAAATCTACTTCAGAGTGAGTCATAATCTTCCGAAACGAAAAATTCTGTTAAATACAGCACTTTTTTTTTTTTTTTTTGCAGAGATTACAAAACTAAAAGGGGAAGCAAACAAGATTAGAGCAGCTGAACAGTCAGAGAGCTTTACTTTTGAATTGCCCTCAACGGCTTCACATTCTGCTCTGAATCTCGACTACTACTCTTAGAAAATATTTCTCTTCCCTTCCCTGGCAAAGAAGATGGTTGAAATATCCACATTTTAGGTTTGGGTTGCTCAGTTAAAGATTTTGAGCTAATTTAAAGCAGAAAATTTTTTTTCAGTCAGTTACTCTCAATAGGCTTATTACTAAGGCCTTTGAAAGGACGACAAAAATGTATTTAGAGGACGAAAAGGCACCCGGGGAAAATGGTTGCTCTGCACTCCATGCAACCCAAGAACCTTGTGCTTTGCTGACCAAAAATTAGTTATGGTTCCATAGCTAATTTAATGTAATCTATGTAAATGTGTCTTTTCTTATGGCAATAATAGCACAATATGGATGCACTAGGCACTTAGGCCACCACTAATTCAAAAGAATAGAAACAGAGAGACATACAGTAATACTTCTTTTATAATGTATATCAATAACTTAGGGGTTCTGATAACCCCTGAAATTCTTTTCCTCTCTAGAATAATTTTTAAAGACTAATGCACTTAAGAAAAAGGCCAAAAGATGTACATATAGATTTTTTTTGAGGAAACTTGGATGTTTTTAGAAAAATATCATACGTTGCTCTACTTAAGTTCATACACTTGTTAGAGTCACAGCATTTCACCCCATCAAATAGATCTTTGGGAGTCTCTTTAAATAAAATAATTATAAAATTATAAAGAAAGTACAAATATTTTTGAAAATAACTAGGGATGTGAGTTTAATCTAGCTAAAAATCTAGCTAATACCAACTCCAAATGCACTACTTCAAAATAATGCGTTAAAATTTAAGTTTTAATGCCCACTAAGAGTAAATCATCATAGCAGCCCCAACAGTCAAACACAGACTCTTCATAGCATCAGTGTTGTGAATGCTAACTCCTCCTACTAATGAGTGAGGAATATAGAAGCTAGGAAAAGTGATGGTCTGAAAATCGTAGCTTTGGAGATAGGGCTCAGGGCTGGCCATTAACTCACTACTGAATTGGCAGAATTCAATTTCTCTGGGCTTTAGTTTTCTCATCTCTATAATAAGGGAATAGAAGAAGAGTTCTCCGTCAGCAACAACAGTCTATGATTTTATGACTATTTCTTTGGAGAGAAAAAAAAAGAAGTCAGCATGACACAGACAAGAACAGAACCAGGTATTAGGACAAATGGGTTTTTCTAAATGATGTGACCTTGTAGAAGTTTGGTTTTGTTTTTCCCTCTGTCTCATTTTCCTCTAGCTATGTGACAGCTAGATAGCATTTATGTAAAAGAGGCATCTCCATAAAAATTGGAGGTACCATGTTCCCTGCCCTCACTTAATGAAGGGTAGGGCTGAGCAGACAAGTGAAGCTCTACAACAGGGAAGGCAGGTGGGCTGAGAGAGAGACCTGTGGCGAAGGGCACTTACTTTTCAGCTTTGGACGTGCACCAAGGACTTGGGGGACATGGAAGGAGACATGAGGAGAGATATATGGAGACACTTGAAAGAGACACATGGGTGGAGACAAGAGGGGAGGCTGACAGTGGCGGTCGTTATTTTGATTTGTACTTTGATTTTGCTCTTTTTGCCTCAGACTTGCCTGGTCCCTTTCACCCCCTTCTTGTAGTTCCCCACCAGAAGGTGCCTTAAGACGTGTGGCAAGCTTTTGGGCCTCAATGGTCCTTCTTTGGGCCAACTCTTTGGGCTGGGCATTTGCCCACAAAGGGGATGGGTAACTTTGGGTGTTTTGTTGGGAAACTATTATCCTTTCTTCTCTTTCTATGTTCACTTATTCTGGTAAAGTTCTTTTAAACTAAAAGTTTGCTTTGTGTGGTCAAACCCATTTAAAGCATGCAAGTTTGGGGGTCCCAGGATACCACTCGGTTACATTCTAACACTGCCAGAATGTAGGGTTTAAAGCATCAATGTAACTTATTCCTAGGAATTATTTAACTTCTTAGTACATTTAGCAACTATCTCTTCCTGTTTATTTGAATTCCTTTATTTACTGCTACTTCGAATCAGAGGGGCTCATAATGGCCTTCTCTAGGGAGTGCTGATTCAATCTGCTATTCCTTATAAAATTCCTAGAGACTATGGATAAAAGCTATTTAACTCTCACTGGGGACTTACTCTGGAAGGGAAGTAGTATAGACAGGCACAAGGAAATGTCTTGGGTAAGGAAGGATAGTTATCATTTCTTTTCTCAATTTCCTGGTCCTAGATGGACCAGCTTCATCTGTCTCTGTCTGAGTTCTTGAACTTGGACAGGCATCACCACCAGCTCATGCCTTGATAAGACCTTTTCTAATTGAGCATCCACATGGTCTAATCCTTGACCCCTTATTTTGACCAAGGTAAAATGATAATTTTCCAATGTAAAATTTATTTAGAATATAGGCATCAACATACACACATATCAATTAAAACATCCCACAAAAACTTAACAAATAAACTAGTTTAAAGGTAGGAATAAATACTGGAAGCAAGAAGAATGCATCTAAAATTATTGCTGTTATTCTGTCTTGGTGTGTCCAAAGTTCACCTTTAAGAACTAATAAAAGAATGGTGCACAGTAGGACACAGGAACTCAGGGATGCTCCCTAGTGGGGGCTTATCAAGGTCAAAATTAAACCTCTAAGCCTCACTTTTAATGCTCTCTGTGATCTATTCTCTGTGTAATTCTCCAATCCTATTTCTGGGTTTACCCCTTACAACTCTGATTAAATGCTTGTCTTTTTGTGAGCACACCTCGTTGCTTTCGTGATTTTGCTCAGGCTGCTATTTCCAGCAATAACGTTCATATTGTGGTAACCCAATTTTCACATCATTAAGTCCTCTTAGTTCTTACAGTGCAGATTTAGAAGCTGCTTCCCAAAGAAGCCCTTCTGTCCCCACTAGTGGAAATACCCTCCACCTCTTCTGAACTCTCATAGGACATCCCTGGTATTCCTTTTATGGAACTGAAGCTTCCTGTTTTGTATAATGGTTATACATGGTTCAGTTTTATCCCTTTTATGAAAAAGCTGCCAAAGGACAGGCTGTATAGCTACTTCAGAGGCCAGATCCCTGCAGACACCATGACCAAGAGCATTATACAAGAACACGGGGGTTGTCTCAATCTGTGATTTCAATGACAGCAAGAATTACAGTACAACTGATACTGGCTGAGTAAATGCATAAGAATGTTAGTCTTGCTATGGGCTAAATATGGAAAGTATCAACAGGATAGAGGGATACATAAAGATAATCATTTGATTTCTGGCCAGCAGAATGTGGTGGCACCACTAATAAGGAAAGGAATAAAGTGCTAACTTGGAGTGGGATATAATTTTAATTTTGGACAGGCTGAGTTTGAAATGCCTTTGAAATATTTATGTGGGTATAGGGATCAAGGGATAATTATTATAACAACAGCCAGGACAGCATTCTAGAAGTCCCATATATTAAAGGAAAGGAGTGAAAGTCCCAAAGGGTTATTATAGAAAAATTATCTTTCTCAGAAAACAGAGAGTAAAATGGAGTCATGCATTATATTGCACTGAAAGAACTCTATGATTACTTCCTATTGATTTTTTTTTTTTGCTTTTTCCTTTCTTTTTTTGTAAAATCAAAACCCCATTCAAGTGAATTTACATTACATAGAGTCCCACACCTAAATAAAGACTTGACAGCTTGAGCCAGGCATTTTTAACCCTGAATGGGTGGACAATTTTACTTTGTCTTTTATATGCTAATCCTTTGAGCTATGTCTCAAGGATATATGCTGATATCCTGGTTTGAAAATCATACACTTTAGGACAAGTGGGGTGACCACATAGCACCACAAATACAGTTGGTATATTTGATCTAATAAATAACTATGTTTGAGTTACTAAATTCCTATAAATACTCCTTTTGCTTCTATAAAATTATATGCAAAACATAATTTTACATATTGAAGGTAACCACCACCACTAGCATATCAAGGGTATCAAATAAACTATTATTTTGCTTTGTATATAAAATAAAAGCAATTAAAAATAACCTCTTAATAATACAACTACCATAAAAACAAATTTTCATTTGGGATTTGTTATTCAAGTAGATAGCATGTAAGGTTTTCTTCCCTTTATTTACAAGAAATGCAAAAGGTAGCTTAAATAATAATTCTGGGTAAATATCTAAGATACATAAAATAAAGAACTTTAGGAATTATTTTCATGTAATTGGCAATCACCGCTTTAGCAGCTCAACAAGTCCTTCCTCTGGGAGGGAAATTCCAAGAGGGTGTCAGGGAAAGACTTGGCCTCTCACACAGAAGCTGGAAGTCAGGAAGGTCCCAGGGCTTCTCACAACATGGGCCTGTGACTAGATACAAGGATCAGATGGTCCTACATGGAACTTAGAAAGTTAAGGCAGCTACAGAGCTCAAGGTCAGTCTACAGATCTTCTGAGGTGGTTGTGGCATGCAAGGAAGCAGCACTGCTGCTGGGGGAAGCCTTGGGGAGAGGGGAGGGTGGGCCGCAGCCTGGCCTCTAAGCAGGCAGCTCTCCAGGAGGCTATCTGCAGCAGTCTGCCTCTTTGCTTCATGCCCACTCCAGGGCTCTGCCTTCCTCTCAGGTCTCTGAGGCAGCCAATGTTTTTCACTAGATTGCTTTTCTTCTTAAGTTAACTTACGTTGTTTTAGTCAAGAGTGCTGAATAGTATCTTTCAATTACAAAAGACTTTTACTCTTAAAGCAGATAATTGAATATATCAAAATACTGGATTTAAGAGTAAAACTTGAAATATATTTTATAATTCAAAATTTTTATCGCTTCGTTCAGTGTCAGTTTTTAACGATTTTAAAATGTGCTCCTGTGGTGGAGGAGTATGTCAACGAAGCAGCTATTATGCACATGTGCTTTGATTCTTCAGAATAGTTGTAAGAGTGACTTCTTATATCAGGACTGACTTAAAACAGAAAGCTCTTGTATCCATTCCACAATGCCTCCCACCACCATCCCCTCGCCATCATTAGGAAATTTAAAGTACTCAGTTTGCATGCAATTTATAACAGGGCAGTCCTTTTTAAAACTGAATTGGGAATTAAAAAAAAATTAGCCAAGCACACACATCAATCCAATTACAAAGGTTAATAGTATATTATATATCTACATTTCCACATGCCTTATATTAGTGTTTTTCCCCCAGATGATATATCCAAGGATGTTTGTATAGCAAACAGCTTTGAAAGTGACAGATAGTGTCTCCCTCTTAGATAGATGGAGGCTTTGTCTGTTGTTCAGGAAAATAAAGATAATGTGTGTTCTGGGGCAAAGTTTGAGCAGATTTGCTAGCAGTTCCTTAAAAGATTGCAGGTTCCTAGGCTTGGGATTCCCAAAGTGTAAGGCAAACTACCTATGTATACAACATCCACCCAGGCCACTCCAAAGCACCCCTGGGACTCGTGAGATAAGAAGAAAAATGAACATTTAACTCATGTTGCCAGCTTAAGTGTGAGAAATTAAAGCCCTCTGTCTCTAACCTAGGAGCCACGTAACTTCTGCCAGCATCCCTGAAACTGGCAGGTCAATTTATTAGGTTGTTGCAGCATAAAATCCTTCACAGGTCTTGACATATAACATGCTTGTTGGTGCACCTTAATTTCTGTTTATTTCATTTGCTTGCTTGCTTATCTATTTGCTTTGTGAAGGATGGGACTACAGCAGATCAAGAACTGGAGTCACACAAAGATAAAAATGTGTGTGAACCCATAACTACCTCCTCATGATAAATGCCATGACTCTTTCCTTTTGCTTGGCACTTCATTCCAACTAAAACTTTCATTTTCCCTCATTACTGGAATCTGAGTTTTGTCTCCCCAACAAGGTTGTAAACTCTCACAGCTACGGACTATAATCTCTGAGATCATCTGCCCACAATCATTGGGCCATTTACTCATCTGAATGAGACTTGGATTCACGAATCAGGAGTTGAGTCTCTGTAGAGGCATGCATTATCTGTGCAACCTTGTACAATTAGCGTCTGCAAACCTGTTTTACTCAACTGTGAAAATGGGGTATCATTTTCACATAAAATATTTTCTCAGGGTTATAAAATCACATGAGATAATATAAAGTCCTATCAATGTCTGGCACATAGTATTTAAAGAAATAGGAATTAAATATGTAAACTGCAACAGGAATGCAAATATAATTGTCCCTTAAGTCAGGTGATTTTCAACTCATTTCTCCCAAATCCTTAAATAGTGATATGCTACTGAGATGAAACTAATGAGAGTCTCAGGGATAAACTTCCATTACAGAAGACTACTCTGACTTAATAGTACCACCTATAGAAATTTATCTTAAGGAAACAAGAAGAGATTTGTTTAACACCCTAGAAATATGACTGCAGGATTAAGGCTGCTAGAGGGTAGAGGTGGGAACAAGGGTGGCATGGACCCACTGGTCTAGAGGAAAGGACTTTGGGTGCTTGGATGGTGGGGGTGGTGTGGTGAGAGACATCTGAAGAGGTGTGAACCTGTTCCCCAAAACCTGTAAAATGCTGTAAGTCAATGTTACCACAATAAAGAAAAAGAAGAGACAGACAGACACACACAGAGACATATTTGTTTATAACTCTGTTCCTTACAGTGTTATTATTAGAGAAAAAGTAATTAGTAATCAGTAACAAACTGTCTAATAATAGAGGATTATTGAAATGAATCACTGAATAGTCATGCAAGAGAATGTTATGCCTTAATAAAAGTTTTATAGTTGGATATCTAATGACAAGGGTGCTCATTAGTCAGTGAAGAAGGCAGGCTATAGAAAACATAGACATATTATTCCAGTTTTGGTCAAAATGTATATGTATTCATAAGATATTAGGTTATAGATTAAAATGTTACACTTGGTTGGTGTTACACTGTATACTTCTCTGTATCTTCTAAGTTTCCTAAATAAACAAATACACTATCTATAAAAAGTAAAAAGCATACTAAATGTTATAACAACCATATATTATTACTCTTAAAAATCCAAATAGGAAGTATGAATAAAGATAATAAAATGATAAAATGATTTTTGAAAATAATTCAATCAGGGAACATGACAACAGTACTAATATCAAGTCTTTCAAGTTTTATGGTTTTTTTTAAATCTCAAATTGAAGATATCTTACTTTATAAACAAGCAGAACATATAAGGAAATAGACACTGATAAAAATCATCTATTGGCGTTTACATTCTTTGTTCAGATGAAGCTGTTTTAAAAAAATGCTGCCAGCAATATCAGGGGTCAATTCACCATGTGACATTCACTTTTCCTGCATGTACCCCCTATCTTTAACCACAATCAAAGTATTTAAATGAATTCTTTTCTCACCTATTTCTCACCCTATCAACTACATTAAACTTTTGGAGTCTGGGTATCAGTGGATTACCTGGCTTTTTCTGTGCCTCCCATACACTGATGAATGTCAATGAATTCCATGAGCTGTTTTTGCAACATCACATCTTTGCCATCAATTTGAGTAATGAATTTATGCTGTAAAAGATCCGACACAGTTGGACGTTTCTCATAATCTTTAGTCAAGCACCTGTATTGGCAAAAATAGAACACAGTCTTTTTAAGTAAGAGTTTTGAAATTATTAGTCATATACCTTAAATCACTGAAACGCGGCAGTGATACTCTTTACAAATGCTCAGCCTGAGAAACATATTTCAAATAATGTTAAACTACATCAGGTGAAATAAATGTTTGTGCAAATGCATGCTTGTGAGTGATTATGCTATAGTGAGGCCAACTCCCAAGTAAATACTACTGCTCTTCTCTCCCTGAAAATGCTACAGCACAGCGATAATTAAACGCTGCTTCCACTGCAAATTCCCCTTTACAATTCAGTAGCTAAAGATAAACGACAATGAAGTCATTACAGCTTTAATGCTTATCTAAAATTAAAACAAACTTTTCAGTTTTCCTTCACTAATGTTTTAAAGGCTTCTTAATTGGTCTATTTCTTTCTACGTGCCAAAATTGCTAACCCATTTGAGAAGGCTAGTGCACTGAGGATGTTTAAATTCCTTGACAGTAGATGTTTTTTGAGTCCATACAGTAGACTACTAATGCATATCACTCTCTCGACATGTTCAACCAGAGAGTCATGAGAAAGGATAAGGCGAGTGAGCCTACCTGAGAGAGCATCACAGGAGGGGCATTCAAACAAAATTAGGACATCTAACCAGCTCCTCTTTCCCATTTAAATCTGGAGTCATCAGTTCCCTTATTTTAAGGTGAACACATAACAAGGATTTTGAAAAAAAAGTTCTGGGACAGGTATTTAGGGATGGCTGACTCAGGTCTGCTAGCTAATTGACTGGAGGTAAGGTGCTGTACTTGTGCTATAAATATTTGTCCAATTAAAAATGTTCACTAAATTTCAAATCTGTAAGGGTTTTATTGCTACAATTATCTGATTTTTCCAATTGCACTGAAAATTCTCTGGGAATTAGTGATGCAGATAAACGAGGGTTAAATAACTGAGCAAACATGGTGGATTAACTGGAGGGGATTGTGGAGGGCATTGCTGCAAAAGGCAGGTGGACAGAAGCTGTTTCTGGACATGGAAATATCCATACACTAGATACTCATAAGTGAATTAATATGCTCCTTAGATCAATATTGGAGCAATAATGAACTCGCTGAACACTCAGAAGACACCACAAATGTTTGTTTTGAAGAAAATAATGAAAACCCCTGGGTCTTATCTATTTAATAGATAAGAAATAAGGGGGAGATTCAGAAACAAAGCGTAATTGTAAAAGGCACATTTCAAAGTTATAGCTGGATGGCATATCTTTCATTTTTTTAAAAGACTTTATTGTTACCTGCTAATGAAATCATTGAATTCTGCTGACCATATCTCAGGCTGCCTTAGTTTGGGGGGCGGATTCCTAGAAAAATAAGAATCAAAGGTGGATTGTGAACATTGGTGAGTCAATATAAAAGCAGAAGCAGACTAATGCATTACTTGCAATCCCAGGTTCTGCCAGGTATAATTAAGCATTACCATCATTTTCTAATTCAGAAACAGATAATCAGTTATTAATTAATCTTTATAGAAAATGACAAGTTCCTTGTTTCTCTGAAAGCACTCAATATATGACCCAGTTTTTCTAACTGATAATTCTTTTCTTTTAAAGAATCTTCTTGCTTTTTACTTGAGAGCCCTAGGGGAAAATACCACTACTTGGCAGAATAGAAAAAATGAATAGTGGGGAAAAGATTTCTTACTTTGAGTCCTGCAGAAGTCTCTGAGGAATATTCAGGGAACACAGAGGTGACCTGAAAGGAGAGTTGTTCAGAATATGGAGGAAACTGCAGCAGAGGGGCACAGGAGAATGCCTTTATGTGTTTGTTGTTACTGAATACACAACTGGAAACAGGGTTACAAAAATAAGGAACTGGAAAATATTACCTATAAGCTCTGGATGCTACTTAAAAAATCTTGCTATTAATTTCATTCATTTAAAGCTGACTAAATCCTTTCTTTTTTGGCATATTCACAAATACAAAAGAACATCACTTGAAAATGAGACTGATCTAACTCTAATCAAGCAACATTGATCAACCATGATAGTGGAATCTGCTGAAGTACTTCTTAATGTTAATTCTAACAGCTCTTTGTTTTCATTAGCAGAATGGAAATACTTTGTCTCCAGTTCTGCATTACTCCTTAAATAGCTTATAAGGACATTAATGTACAGTTTGTACAGGCTCATTAAATAAGAGTGCAGCTACTCATCTCCCCTAGTTCTAGTTCACGCCTAAAGCACATTTTATAAACCTTACGACTATTTGAAGATTGCTGATTTGCACATTCAAAAAAGTAGTTCTTTTCTCCAACAATCTTGTTTTGTTACTTGTCCTCCTGAAAACTTCCTTCTAAGAGGTTTATTGACTTGCTTTGAGTATAACAAAGTTCAGATGATGTTAAAGCATTCAGAAGTGGTTAGCTTTTCAGATCACTTTTTTCTAATTATTTCTAGAGTTAGTAGTCTCAGAATTCCATTTGAGAGCTACTGATACTGATGGTAGAAGTAATAAGAAATAACTTAAGATGGTGTAGTTTACAGAAGTACCTTACTCACAGGTACAAAATCCATCAACAGTGTCATTTCTCCTCCATGTGACTTCATCTCCAAGACTAATAACATTGGACTTATCATGGTAGTTTAAACCAGAAAATGGTTTAGGAGGTGGGTACTTTATCTTATTTTGAATAACAGAAGAAGGAATATAGATTTGTTTGTTTTCTTCAAATGTAATGAAATATCTTAGGCTTGGTATAGTGCAGGTTTTCCAATCATTTTTGTAATCTTGTTTCCCTGCTTACCAAATAAGCAGTATATCTTATAGACAGTTAAACCTTAAATGAAAAATATGATATATATCTAAAGCACTAAACTTCAGAACATACAGACAGGACAGGAAATTCAAAGATAAAATTAAAAACAGGGCCTCCCTGGTGGTGAAATGGGTTAAGGCTCAGCACTATGAAACTATCCACAGCCACTGCAACAAGAGTTCAATCCCCAGCCAGGGAGCTGACCCACATGGCGCAGCAGCCCTCTCCTGCCTCACCTGCCGCTTCCCTCAGCAGTGTATTTCAATAGATCTGCCTGTTCTGTTCCCCACTCTGTCTCTGGTGAGTCCTCTCAGCACCCCACACTTCTGGCCTATACCTCAGTTCTTGTATGCATAAATAAATAAATCTTTAAACAATAAAATTTAAAAAATGCAAATACTTTGGTCTTATATTAATTTAATACAAGCCAAACACTCAAATGGATCCATTTGGAAATGAATACAACATGTTGGCATTATTTCTTTAGGACTGAAAAATTCTCCCCAGGGCCTTGTAGATAGGATTCTACATCAATAGACAGGAGGGGCACAATATTTGTTTAATGGAGATCGTGCTAACAAACTGCAACATTCTACCCTACCACTCTGCCTGGACCCCTCCTCACAGGCCTAGTGTGCATTCTGTTGAAATTAAGGGACCAGACAGAACCCAAAAGAAAATCTTCAAAAGATAACACATCTATAATGGCCTTGAACTTTTCTGGCAACTAGAAGACATGGGCATACAAGGGAAGAAAGAGACGTATTTGAAGGAATATAAAAGTGTGTCATCAATAAAACGAAAATAAAATGAATAAAAATAAACACTGATAAGAATTTATCAACAGCTTATCTAAAAATAGGTAGCTTTTCACATGAGTTTTCTGAAATATCTAGGAATAACCGAAACATACCATGTGTTTAATTGGTAACAGGATGAGCAGGGGAGTTTGTCAATGTATACACTGAAGGGAAGGGGTCTACACAGAAAGTGCTTTCCTGGCACCAAAGAGATCATCCTTCTAAGTTTACTGTTTATATATACAAACATCAACATTTAAAATCATTATTATCAATAATTTTATTTACAGTTTTCTTAATATTATTTTGAAGTTCTAAACAAAGAGAAATCTTAGTAAATGGTAAAACAATGACTAGGTTAGTGGAATGAAACAGCAAATACTTGTGGCATGGACTGTGGAAGGGCTTGCCTTGCTACATGGAAGTGGGTGAGCAGCGGGGAGAACTGCTATGTCGTGAGATCACATCCTGGCCAAAGAAATAAACACTGATTGGCCTCATTGGTGGTGCAACGGGATATGCGCAGCACTATGACGCTGTCCAGAGCCACTGCAGCACGAGTTCGATATACGGCCAGGGAGCTTCCCACATGGCGCAGCAGACCTCTCCTGTCTCACCCGCTGCTCTCCTCAGCAGTGTATTTCAGTCGATCTGCCTATTCTGCTCCCCACTCTGTCTCTGGTGAGTCCTCTCACCACCCCACACCTCTGGCCTACACCCCAGCTTGTATGCATAAATAAATAAATCTTAGAAAAAAAGAAATAAACACTGATTACCAAGAGAAACTTATTTCAACTAATAGGCCAGGGAGTGAAACTATTAAACAAAATGGGTCCGAAAAAACAGAATGATATTCTTCCTGATCGCTCTGCTCCCAATTGTTGAAAGATATCTAAATATGTCCAGGAGGAGAACTAATGAGCACTCAGTCACTGGAAGCGGAATGCGACACCCATGTTAGTCCTCTGACCTTGGGATTTTGAAGAGCGCTCTCATGGGGTGCAGGTCAGCCAGAGGGGGGTGTCCATCCCCTAGCTCGATGGCCGTGATCCCAAGAGACCATGTGTCACATCTGGCATCATATGTGGTGTCCAATTGCTGTTCACAAGCAATTACCTAGTAGAAAATGAGGGAAAAAAAAGTGAAGTTGGCAACTTTAACAAGAATGTGAAAAAAGTTTGATAAGCATGAATGAAGACAAAAGCAGAAACTTGGGAAAATAAAAACTCTATTATTAGTAGAAAGAGTGATTTTATTTTGAGAACAGATACTTTAACAGATTTGCAAATATAAGAAAAGACACTGATGAAAGAACAGTTACGAAAATGTAAAACAAAAGGGGGAAAAGACAGTGTCTCAAATAAAAAGGGTAAAGACTAAACAGTGGGACTCACTTGATAAACTTTTTATGAGTGAATGAAGACATTCACATTAAAAAAGATAAAGAACACTTTATCACTCACTTTAATAGTTGCTTTTTTTTTAAATTGAGGTAGCATTGATTTACAATACTGTTTACAGTACCCACAGTACTCTATAGTCCAATGGGCTCCCTCCTGCTTTGCTCTTCACTTCCCCGCTCTCCCTCTAGTAGCCTCAGTTTTATAGTTAAAGAACATATCTTTAGTGAACTTAAAGTGAATTAAGAAAAATAAGCTTGACAGCAGTCTAGTTAAATGGACTTGATCATTTCCGGCAACTAGAAGACAAAGGCATCCAAGGGAAGAAAGAGAAGTATTTGGAAAGATACAAAAGTTTAAATCATTAACAAAAGGAAAATAAAATGAATGAAAATAAATATTGATAAGGATTTATCAATAACTTAGCTGGGATACACTAAATGTAAACACTAAAATCATGTTTAAAAGCATGTCAGTAATCAAAGGATGTAACTGAGAGACAAGAAAAAAGGGAGAGCTTTTTCTGCAATATAGTAAAAGAGCATTAACAGAAGAATTATGAAATATTATTTCACCATTTATTTTTAAATATGTAAATATGAATACAGATGGTCTGTAACATCAATGATCACAAGATATTCAACTTTACATTATAAAAAAAATTTAAAAATTTTACATTTTATGTTTGTCAACCCACAAGACAAATTACAAATAATGTGGGATGATGGTAGGTTAGAGTTGTATCATCATTTAACTACAGTACTGTGAAAGGATATGTAAAGTGAAAAAAATCTAAGGCCCCATTTGGAATAATATTTCCTCTTTATGACTATTTCATACAGGTTTAACACAGTAAAATGTCTATCTTACCCAAAGCAATATATAGATTCAATGCAATCCCCATCAAAGTTTCAATGGAATTCTTCACAGAAATAAAGCAAACATTATTGAAATTTATATGGAACCACTTAAGACCCCAAGTAGCCAAAGCAATCTTCACAAAAATGAAAAGGAATGGAGGTACCATTCCACCAGACTTCAAACTATACCACATGGCTCTATTAATAAAAACAGATGAATGGAATAGAACTGAGAGCCCAGAAATAAACCCATATTTATATGGACAGTTAACCTAGATTAAAGGAACCAAGAGTGTACAATGGAGAAAGAAAAATCTCTTCAATAAATGGTGCCACGAAAACTGGACAACCACATGCAGAAAAATGAAACTAGACCACTTTCTCACACCAGACACAAAAATTAACTTAAAATGAATCAAAGACTTGGCTGTAATAACAGAAACCATGAGACACATGGAAGAAAACATAGGCAAAGCACACCACAACACTGGCTTCCAAGATGTCTTTGGGGACTCAATTACAACAAAGAAAGTACCTATAATAAATAAATGGGATTATATGAGGCTACAAGCTTCTGTACAGCAAAAGAAACTAGCATTAAAACAAGAAGACAGACTACACATCTGACAAGGGGCGAATATCCAAGATCTATAAAGAACTCATATAACTCAATAAAAAGAAAACAAAAGAACCAATCAACAAATAAGTAGAAAAGCTAAACAGACACTTCTCCAAAGTGAAGACATACAGATGTCCAACATGCAGATGAAAAAATGCTCAACATTACTTATCACAAGGGAAATGTAATTCAAAACCATAATGAGATACCACTTCATTCCAGTGAGAAAGAACACTAAAATCAATCCAGTAAAGCAGAGTACTGGATTGAGAAGATGTGGTATATATATACAATAGAATACCACTCAGTCATAAAAAAAAATATATATAGTTGTAAACTGTTACCTCAATAAAGAAAACAAACATTTACTTGTTAATATATAATCATAGCAGTATTATTCATAACAGCCAAAAATAGAAATAACACAAAGGTCCAGTCCATGAACTGATGATGAATAATACTGTAACCAGTAAATACTACTTCTGATTTAAAATTTAACTTAAAATGTGAAAATTTCACTTTTCCCCACTGTTAGCTGATTCAAATATGCTTGCTTTTGAAGCCCTAAAAAGAGTGAAATAATTCTATGACATTAACTATAGTAGAGATGTTATATCTGTTTACTTTATTGCTTACTAATTTTTAGAAATGTGTCATTAATAATATACAGCTGGTTTATATGGGATGTCTTCATTAGCCAAGTAGCTGGTGATTCCAGATATATTCTTCCAAGATTCTAGATAATAGAAATTTACTGAAATATTGCCAATCATTTACAAGTTGGAAAAGCTTATTACAGAGAGATGAATATAACACACACAAAGTTTCAGACTTACATGTACATGATAGCTTGAAAACACAGCAGTGAGCCTTTCTCTTTTATAATTTCCATAAAGTTTGCTAAACAGGAAAGCACTTTCTAGCTTTGTTTATGCTACATTAGGCTTATTAATAATAAATAATGACTTATCAGTAAAATTACTGACCTGTAATTATGTGTTAAGGAATATCAAATTTAATTAACACATTTAATAATATGATAATTAAACTTTAGATAGATCAAAATATTTATTTTTACTCAAAATCAGAGTGGTTTCAAGTTCCATTAATCAAAGTTGTTTTTAGTAAATGGCAGAATTAAGCATAAAAAATGGTTTTGTTACTATAAATCAATATATGAAAAATATAAAGGTAGATTATTTAACATTTATTATAAAACAATGTAATATCAATTATAATATTAATATATGTAATTTAAAGGTGATTTTTAATGTTATCACAATATTTTTATTTTCTCATTTTTGTAAATTTTTCACGAGCTTTGGAAACACTAGTAATATAGCTGAATAAACAGTGAAGAAACTCGTTTGAGATTCTCTTACTCAATTTTGGGTTTGCTTATGTGACTAAACTTTCAATTTTCATTCTACAATGTATTCCCTGTTAAAATTTTTTGAATTTGGATTTTTTTATAATTTTATTAAGATAATTTATCCTTTCTCTATATTTTACATTACGTTTACATTTTCACCTTTTTTTGCATGTAATAATTAAATTAGGGCTAAAATAGAAACAGTACACCAGGAATTAATTCTCAAACAAATTTAATGCTAAGATTTTGCAATATTAATATAGTATTTGAATTACTTCTCCTCCTTCCACTCCCTAGAAAACTGTAGATAAATAGCAAAGCATTTCCCAAAGGTAGCAGAGAGAGTTTTCAGACATAAGTGCTCTCTACTGATAAACATAATTAAAAAGATTAAAGGCATTAACAGCAACTGTGGGGAGGAGATGTGACTCTAGAAAACCTTTACTTTAGCGGTTTATCTACAACTTCCCAAAGGAAACGATGAAAAGAATTTAGTACAGCTGAGCTTGGCCACCAGGAGAGTGACCCAACCTGAGGCTACTCTACAATTAATGGGACTGATTTTGATTTCAAACAAAGGTGAGGGGTTTTCATAACATTCCTATTAAAATTGAAAAACAGAATCTAAACATCATTAATACAGACACAGGCAAAACAACTAAAAGTAAATGTAATGAAAAATTAAGGCTTCAAATAGTTTCTCTCTACCTCATCTGATTCACTCACTCATTCAGTCCTGCATCTACTGAGACACTTTATAGAGCACCTTCCATGTTCTTCCTCACACATGAAAAATCCTCACATAAAAACAACACAACTGGCATATTCCTCTTGTATATTCCAAAAGCACATGGAGATACATTTCACATGAAAAAGAAAGGCACAAAACATCAAATATTACATTTGTCACCCTCTAATGTCTGACCTCGGGAGCCATCCAAAATGGTGTTCCCACAGATGTGTTCCGACGGTGCCAGGTGCTGGTGAGCTGTGCAGAAACACCTGGAAGAGAGACGAGACTTCTTTCATTAATTACTTGTGGAGATTCTGCAATGTATCTGTTTGCGTGCTAATATTAAAATTCTATTTCCTTGAAGCTGGCATTGGATTTGAACTTCACAGTCAAATACCCTAAATAAGGGTCTGTCCAGAGCCAAAATAAAGAACTGTGTCTGGGTCTTATAACCAAACCTATTTATCCGTCTTTAAAGCCCCATTTAATCTCTGATCATATTAACCTCTATTTATTTTGACCTTCCATATTTTGAACTATTTGTATTATACAATTTGGCATATAATTGTTGTCTGAAGGGTATGCTTTCTCTTCTCCCTTCCCCCTCTGCCTACTACCAAATTCTTGGTGGATTTGGGAATGTTTTCTATGATGGTATGCATACAGTAGGTGACTTGTGAATGTGAATACAATTATTGTCCATTTATCAACTATGGACAAATTGCACCTGATTGGAAGTTTCAATTTAACTACATCTACTTAAACTAAAACATCCATAGAATCAGTTCTTTTCCTGTAGAGGGATATGGACAGAGAATGTCAAGAGCGTTATAACTGAAGACTTTAATCGTGTCATCTCATTAATTCCCCCTGGTTAGACAGAATCAAAACAGACCCTAATATGATCCAAGCGGAAAGTCTCTCTGCTTGCTTTTCACATCCCTGTTCATTCAGGGGCTTGGTTTCTTCTGGTTGACCAGTGCTCTTTTCCTTGACCTGCTGTGGACTTCATGGGTTATAACCAAATCATGGGCTTTCATACTCTGATTTTCATGCTTTGGAAAGTAACTTACAGATGTCTTTTTTATTTTACATTTGTTGGCCCGGGCTATTTATTATATAAGTCAAGGAGAACAAAGACACTCATGAAAATTTAAAATTGAATACATTTGATTCATCCAAGATGGCATTTGGTTTTTATTGTGAAACTCAAAAGCCATATTAAGTACAATAAGTGTTTCACTGGTGAAAACATATGTGGGCAGAGGGGTGCGGAGTGTGATTTGGTTCCATGTTAATTATATCCCTTAAAGACCTGCTCCAGCCCCACCTACTTGTAAGTCCTGTCCCAATCCAAATCTTTGTCCATGGCCTTTAAATTCTGCCTTTAAAAATATCAAAGGATATTTGAATTTCTGCCCAAGGTTGTCCTTTACATTTTTTTAAACAAACTGTGTGAAGAAAGGGAACTGACATTTAATATAATATTTCTTTAAAATATATTCCTTAATCGCTACTTCTACCTTTTAGGAAAATTAAATTTAAATCTAATCATTTAACCTTGCCTTTTTATATGAATTAAAGGCATAGTGATAGTTTAAATTTTATGACTGTATCATAGTATAAAAATTTATTTATTTTTGGAAAGTAAATGGATTTTAATAGCAAATTAACTTAAAATTGATTCTAATTTACTAAAATTTATTCTGTGCTTCTAATTATTTGTGAAAATGTTTTTATCATTTATCTTATTTTTGAAACATTTTAAATCACATTTGACCCTCAGTGGATATAATTTTTTTAAATTTCATAAAGAGAGTTTAAGAATCTAAATGTCCCTTAACTGGAATATAAGGGGAAGAAAAAAAATCCACAACCATGTGAAAAATTGAAAGCTTTGCTTGTGGCAGGTAAGTGACATGATAAACCACATGGTATTGTTTTTCCTTTTTCTGGAAATTAAAAAAAAAAGATTGTGCCACCAGAATTGCCATTTTTCAGTAAGTGGCCATTTCCTGGTATCTGAATTTATAGACATGACTGGAAAAGGGCTTCCCTCAACATTCCACAGGAAATACACATGGAAGGATGCCAAGAAAAGTTCTACAGTGGGATGTGACGCAAGGCAGATGATTCAGACTTGTTTTCCTTAGACATGTGAATCCTGAGGCAGATATTCAGGGAGTGAGATAATTAGAGCTGAGTCAGCCAATGCGGGCCTCCCCATATCAGTTCAGATATTGCTGCCTCTGGCTCCCAGGGCCATCACAGTGCTGTTCCTGGGTGGGGGGGGGGGAGGGTCACCAGCTTCTCCCCAACTTTATCAGCCAGCCAGTGCTGTCTTCAGTTCTTTGCCCATGTTTGTCAGACTTAACTTCTGTTGCTTATAACCAAGAAACTGAGACTGGGCCTCCCTGGTGGTGCAACGGGTTAAGTCATAGCACAATGAAGCTATCCAGTGTGACTGCAGCACAAGTTTAATCCCTGGCCAGGGAGCTTCCCACATGGCACAGCAGACCTCTCCTGCCTCGCCTGCTGCTCCCCTCAGCAGTGTACTTCAGTCGATCTGCCTGTTCTGCTCCCCACTCTGTCTCTGGTGAATCCTCTCCCCCCCAACCTCTGGCTTACACCCCAGTTGTTACATGCATAAATAAATAAATCTTTTAAAAAAACTCAGACTAATACAAGAACCTAATGATTTTATATATAATGGAACAAATTAATAAGGGTAATAGTAAAAAATGAGTTATAAAGCCTAGGAGTTGCTAGGCTTTATATTAATACAAGGTTATATTACCTTTATATATTTATACTATTATGAGATTAAGAATTTTCTAAGGTAAATGTTTGGACTCCAAATTCTTTAATCACACATCCCAAACAATAAGAAACTTTCGAGCAAGTCTGCAGTATCTAAATGGAATATTTTCTCTCTATTTCTTTGTAAATTAACACATACATTGTGAAACATATAATCTTAAAGGACATTAAAATTTGTAATAGACGCATGAAGATTTCTTTCTGCACTCCAATGCTGTCATATAAACTGGTATTGATAGCGCCTTCAAAGCCTGGTCTGAGGCTTGCTGGAGGAGGGAATCACAGTGCTTTTGGGGTACCACATATCATTTAATTTCGGAATCCTGCAGAAAGAATGTTTTATACCTGGTTCCTGTAAATTGCTTGGAAACCAGAAAAATTCAGCCCAGAATGTAAGTGAAAATAAATCTCAAAGTTTAGGGAAAATGCAATTAGGGAGACTAAAAAAAAAAAAAAAAACCTTCAGATTAAGACTATTGGATGATTATCACATTAAGAGGACACACACCCAATTGAGCAAGTGTGACCGAAGAAGGCATGTGCCAAATTTCATGTTGTCTGACTGTTTCTGCAATGAGTGCTAAGCCTCAAGATCATTTTACCAATAATTAATTTGCTTCAGAGCTAGAAGGCAACTTAATGGCCATAAAGTCTAACTTGTTCATTTTCAGGTTAGTAAACTTCAGCTGGAGAGAAATATGTTTCCTGAGGACATTTTTATTTAGTATGAATTCTCATCCACAAAAGCAGCTATGAAGAAAGCTACATTTTCATTGAAAAAATGAAAAATTCTACTTAAAATGATTGAATAATTACTTTCAAAGGCAACAGAAATCCAAATTATGAGTTCAGGAGCTCTAGAAGAAAAGATTAGGAAAATTATCTTGTTCAGAGAGGAACTAATGGAATAAATCACCAAAGTAAACAATTACATAAACATCTCAAGGGAGAAGATGCTAAAGGGTGGAAAATTCCAGGCAGGAAGTTGGAATAGTGAAGTACTGGAAGGCCAAAAAGAGATCAAGGCTGAACACAAAATAGACAAGGAGAGAGGACAACAATCCATTAAAAGTCAAAGCCACAGTAAGAGTAAGGAGGTTTATGTTAATGATTCTGCAGCCTTTGCTTTGAGTACACCACTGGGGAATTTTCATGCTATTTTAGGCCCCTCAGCAAGCTTTCTGGACTGTGTGATGGCTATACAGCAATCTCATTCCCTGAGCATGTCCTGTTTCCAGGGAGAAAACTGTGCAGACTTTATACTTACAGTCAGCAAGTCTCTCGGGATCTAAGGTCTAGAGAACCAAAGAGGAAACATCAAATATATGCTTTCCAAGTGGTTCAAACAGACTAGACAACTTCAGAAACGTGATTTTCTATAAACCATATAGCAAAACCCTTAGCATTTTAATGGAGCAAAGAAAAGAACATGGGTTTGCTGTCAAAAACAAAATATCACAGGGGTGAGAACTGAAACTAAAAGTAAAAATGTTTTTCAACAAGAAGGAGGCATAAGATTTATTATAAAATCTACTCTCCTCATTTTGTTGAGGATTAAGACTGCGTGATGGGTAATTTTGTGTGTCAACTTGGCTGGGCCACGATGTCCAGATATTTGATTAAACATTAATCTGGATGCTTCTGTGAAGGTGTTTTTTGGGTGACATTAATATTTAAATCAATGAACTTTGAGTAAAGCAGATTACCTGCTGATGTACATTGACCTCAATCTTTTAAAGACCTTATCAGAACAGAGACTAACTTTCAGTGGGCAAGAAGGAATTCTGCTTGCAAGTTACCTGTGGACTCAAACTGCAACTCTACCTTACTTCTTTAGCCTTTGGCCTGCCATCCTACTCCATAAGATTTGAGACTTGTCAAGTCTCCACAATCATACAAGCCAACTCCTTCAAATAAAAGTATCTCCATATATAATGTATATAATATATATATATCCCTATGTAACATATATCACCCCATATAATATTCTGCATATAATATATATATCCATATTTATAATTTCCATATATAAATACATACCCATACTCTTCTGGTTCTGTTTCAATTTTTTATTTCAATTTTTAGATTTTAGTACTGAGGGTAGTTCTAGAGGAACAGAATCTTTTTTTTTTTTTTTTATTTTAAACATCCCTGTTTAATTTTTCACATTATAGGATTTCTCTCCTCAGGAGTGGTCACCATACTTTTAAAGATGAATTTTCTGACATGGTTATAGGATTTCTGGATTTGGTTCTCTAGTCTGATTAGATTTAAAGGCTAACAGCTCTAATTCCAGGAGTAAAGAGAGCCATAACATGATATGGCAATAGAGATACAGAAAATATCATCACTGAATACTTGAAATACAACACTTATAAGAGGCACAGTTCTGGATGACTATGAATACCGTACCTTTGAACATTTTTGTTAAACTAATGAGTATAATGAGGTTAGCTGGTTGCTTCTAATATCACTAGACAAAGTAAGGAAAGAAAAAGCTGTGCTTAGGGATTCAAATTCCCAGCTCTACTGTTGCATAAATGACCCAAAAGTTACTATGTCCACCTTGAAAGATCTCTCTTCCAGCTGCAGAAGACTGCTGAAAACCAAACTCAAAATCTCATTCTGCAAGTAGCTGAATTACAATGCAAACTGAATTCCCAATCTACCATGAAAGTGAGAGCACTGGCTAGGAAGGAATGGGGTCCTGAAAATTGGAATGGGGATTGATGGGAAGATCTTGTTGAAGCTGGAGGCTTTAAAATTTTTTTTGAGTCTTCTTTACCAATTGAAGCAGGCTAGGTGAGCTTGGTTACCATAGTGGGCAGCAGATTCAAAGCAGTAATCAGCAGAGTCTGACCTAGAGATCTTGATGTTCTAGAAAATGAGACAGATGAGAAGACTCCTAAATTCTTGCTTGATCTGTATGAGCAAAATAGTTCTAAGTCCAAGTGAACAAAAGTCTAATTTGAATCATAAAAACTGACAGTCATGGTCCTTCAATCAATTTTCAAGGTTTGAGCTAGTTTACAGTCCCAGAACCCCTTTGCTGAAAGAAGAGGTGTTCAGATCCCCTTGAGGAAGGACCTCAGCACACTGCCACAAATTTACACTGTTAATCTTTCCCTCAATCTTCCCCAAAGGGATTACGATCTTTTACCAGAGTGACTGTGCATTGGGAGAAAGTAAATAATCAGTCTTACCTGGGATTACTAGACCTTAATTCTAAAGGACACTAATTCCAGGAGACCCCAAATGGCACTGTGCCCCATCAGTCAGTGGAGGTGTTTATTGGGTCAGGTGATTGATGGAGTTTTAGCATAGGCCCATCTCACAGTGGGCCCAAGCTTTTTGTCTTCTCATTGTTAATTTAGGAGTTTGGAATAAATTAATGATTCTTTATACTTTGGGGTCACAGTCTACTTAATCTTGTGAAGGGTTTAGAATTTATCATCAGGAAAGTCATATTCATACACCATTCTACATATAAAAGATCGCTAAATTCTTCTGATGTTCCTCTACTTATATCATTCAAGGTTATCTCCAGCTTTACTATTCAATGAGTCTAGCAAAGGTAGCTGATTCTAAATAACCACTATTCCTCTCAACACAATATCATTTCCCTTAAAAACCTAATCTCTCTTCAGTTCACCTGGCACTGGAGCTTTCTTTTTCTTTAATATAAAGTTATTAACTTGTAATGGAAACTATGTAGTGCTTTCTCTAAATACATCAAGATCATACTGATCTCTGAACTCTTCTTGGCTTTGGACATATGACCTATGCACCCAGAGCTGTCTGCATCATTAGATTCTCTAGGACCTTGTACATATGAGTATAACATAGCACTGGGCCTCAGGAACAGAGCTGAGTATGTATAATTCACCTCATTCATGGTACACTATCATCATTTGTCTCTTATAAATCCTAGTTCTTTATTTCCCATTCCCCCATTCCCTCTCTTATTGCCCTGTCCCCTGTTCCACCACAAAATCTTTTGTTTGAAGCTATGCACGAATTGAAATTTTAGAGGTGTAGGTTAAGATCATTTAATTCTAGTCAAAGTACTTATTTTACAATGAGTAAAAATTGAGGGGTAAAGAGGTGATTCTTAAAAATCTATAAAGAAAGTCCTCTTTGGCTCATACCTAAAATGATTACACCATTACACTTTTAGTAGTTTTTATTAAAATTTCTACAACTATATTGAGGAAGTTTTGTGTTTGGCAAGCCAATAGATATAAAGTTCTCTTTTATCTGTTGCTAACTCAAAACTTATTCAAAGTGTCTGAAATCCATTCTTCATAAGAGTTTTTTAATGTACTTAATGTAATTTAATTTCAATTAAAAACTAAAAATTTGAACATCTCTCACTATACAGCACAGTGTACATCAATAAAATCTTTTCTAGGATATTTAAATTTTTTTTCCTATTTTTTTCTTTAGAGAGATTTTTCAAGAAAAGATAATTTTTTTTCTTTATTCTGTCACTTGCAGAACAGGAGGGCCCAGGCAGGCTTACTGTTGCTATATCAGCATATTCCCTGCCTATGCCTAATTGGATTGAAAGGGAATATCTGATTCAGCTTGAGTCAGCCTCGCTCCCTCTCCCACTCCAATTTCGTTTTAATTTGGAGTTCCAGAATTCTTGGTCAGTTAGCTTTTGGCCTGGACCCATAAGGTTATACAGGCTGAGAAGGTTGAGGATGCTTTTTTAAGTAGATTTGATGGGCAATATGGAAAGTCCAGAGGTTGGTCTGTAGACCCACAAAGAGAAGCAGGGAAGAGACACTGTTTCTCCGAGGGAGAGCCAGAGGCAGCAAGCATTGCCCCTCTAGTCTTAAGTCTCAGTTAGTCCCCTCAGCCATGCATTTCTTATCTATGAGTTGCCTTCTGTGCTTTACTCTTTTTTGAAGCAAGTTGGGTTTCTTGTCTTTACAACTTAAAGATTCTTGACTAAGACATACAACTTCCCACAATGCTCAATAGGTTAATTCAACTTTGGAAAATGCTCAGTTTGAGACACTTGAGCCTTCTGGAATTACAAAGCTCTAGAAGAATTCATTTATTCATGGTTTGGTTTTCTACAAAGAAAGAATCATAAATGTCTTTCCTTTCAAATAAAGTGAAGGTCAGATCCTTACAGTATGAGAATATATTCTAGTTGAGTAAAATATAATTTGTTTTTTATAGGAATGAAAATTTTAAAACTGCTAACTTTTAAAAAGGGGACTAGTTTTCTTCTCAATATATTATTTCAAGTTGTAAAACACTAGCTCTCAAATTTTTAACATTTTTAACAATCAGTATCTTTAGATATATAATTTCTTTAGATTTAGATAGTCTAATGCTTTAGACTTTAAAGCTTATTTCTAACTCTACTCCATACTGTCTACCAGGCTTCTCCACTGTAAGTTTTCCCTTATTCTTTTGTAATTAAGTATTTTGTAATTAAGTATTTTAAGACTTTATAAATACACTATGTCTAATTAAACCTTAATTCACTAGTTTTAGCAGCCATTGAGGTTTTTCACAAATTATTACCATGGTGGTTGTCAAATGATAGTTTTACAAATTTCACTATTCATTCTACATATATTAGTTGTTTTTCCTCTGTAAGGAAGCTTTTTTTTTCTTTCCATTCATTTAAGCATGCAGTATGGCTTAATGGATTTCTATTTTATTCATGGGGTTACCATAATTATTATCAGTTTTGATGCTCAATTGTCCCAGATTTGATCAGTGAGAGGTGGGTTTAAATTGCCTTCTGTATCCTTTCCACTTGTCTCCATCATTTTTAAGCATTTCCTTTCCAGGATCATTTCATGTAGCCCTAAAATCAGCATTTTCACTAGAATCCTTGCTTTCTTGTGGTTGAGAAGTACATTTAAACACCAAGAGCTAAGTGTTAATATTTCTGTTCTTGGGAACACTCAAAAAATTTTCCATATAAATTAATAGCAACAGCATTCCTAGATGCCCCCAAATAACCTATGAAATCACAACAAATAGGAATGTTCTACTTTGGGAAACCTGTATGTTGAAAATCAGGAGCACGCATGAGTCCCCCCAATTCCAGTCCAAAATCATTGGGTTCAATTTTCTGCCTTCCCATATTTGTGATTTTTTTTCTTTAACAATAAGGAACTTGTCGCCCATTGTCCTCAGTATACTTTCTGATGGCAGTAAGCCCCCTATGCTATCAATCTCTTACCTCCCTCTTAACCCCTATGCAGCTGACCCTCTTACCTCACTTGGGATATGACAATTCCCTGGGGTCCCCACCACCTCTAGATTGATGCTCTGCATGACCTACTTCGGGACACAACAAGCCACCACTACTATCAGCATGGACACCTTCCTCACTCCGCTCAGGCTGCCAACCACATGCTGAGATCTCCCCCCCATCCCCACCATTTCCATGCTTGCTTTTAATCTGAATTATTTGAGAAGGAAGAAATAAAGGGAATGCCATAGTTTTTTTTTATTATTATTTTTTAGTGTCTGTGTTAATGTCCCTCTCTTGGGCATTTTCACAGGAGGTTAAACATACAGCTGAAGTTTGGATGCCCTGCTCGAGACTTGAAATCCAATAGCCTTCCACCACTGGTTTGGAAAATTCCAGGGAAGAAAGAGAGTCAAAACAATTCTAGGCTGGTGACCACATGTCAGAGCTTGCGGTGAAATTAGTGGACCTGTCCAGGACAGGTGCCCATCACATGGATTTAAACAGAGTAGTCTCACCAAACACACACACACACACGTGTGGTTGTGAAGGGGTGACTTTAAAAGAAGGGAAGGGATGCATAAATAAATAAAAACAGTTAACAAATTATGACGGAGTATTCACTAAGCTAGGGCCAAAGTGTCAGGCTGCCTAATGCCATAGTTTTTAAGGTCAGGTATACCTGTCTTACTTGATGCTAAAAGGTGGATCATTAATAAATAAATCACAACTTTTTGACCTACATTACTCATTGGGGATTTGGCCTAAAATTAAGTAGTGGATAATGAGAGACTTAAAGCCACAAAATATTCTGTCATAAGAACAGTGCCTAAATAAATCACAAAAGTACATCCTGTACTTTTGCATTGAAATGTTAACTATCCTATTAGAAATGTAGTTCCCCAGAGAGAAATCCAGAGACTTGAGACCTGAGAACTGCCCTTTAAATTGAGTCTCTCTTTCATTTTGTATTCCAGATAAGGGTTGCTTTCTCAGACATTAAGTGACTTACCTAAGGGGATTTATCTCCTGGGAGGTCATATTACTTATTGATTGATCATATACCAGTGACTGCTAATGTATTTCATTAATAATGTTTATAAGCTCACTTGTCCTCTCTGAGGTGTCTGGTGGTTTCCTGTAAAAGCAAAACCCACTTAACAAAAAAGACCAAAGATTTCCTTAAAAGATGTATTCATAGCAAGTATTAGCAAGCTGCATCTTACTTTTAGTGTAATTGAGTATAGCTTGACTTTTAAAGCAATGCTAAATTTACTCTAGCAAAAGACCATTTTTAAACAAAAAGGCACCTATTTTGGTTTTCATTAGTTAGCAATGATTTAATAAATTATCTATTTACTATTTATCATCTACCTATGATGTGTACAACAGTGAGCTAGAGGCTAGGTGAGAATATTATTTGTGATAATGGTAATAGTTCATATTTTTTCAATTATAAAGCCTCAATAACTACACTTTATTACAATTATATGGAAAATTCAGCCTCTTATTAATTCATTCATTCGAGACTATGTATTAAGCACCTTCAGTGTGTCAGTACTATGCTTGTACTAGAAAAAAAGTGATAGAGCAGAGACCCTATCATCATGAAGCTTATAGCTTAGCAGAAAGGTATTCAAATTAAACAGGATTATAATCAAGCATGACAACTTGCTGGCTAAACAAGTTAAGGGTATTGGGGAGGCACTTTCCAGCCAGGTACACAGGAGTTAGCTGGGTAGAAGGCGAGGGGAGGTTTCTCTGCAGGGAAAGCACTGTGTTTATAACTGATCACAAAATTTACTGACACTATACTTACATATCAGAAAAGTTACAATATCCTCACTTTGCCTTTAACTATTACAACTTCTCCCTACATCCCAATCTACTGGTTGGAAGGTAAGTAAAGCTTAGTCATATTCAATAAACCTGTAAGTTCTTTTAGCATTCAGCCTTCCTTGGGTAAGAAGGCTTGTTTCCTCTCTCCGAGGCATTTCTTTTTCTTCTTCTCTCCTGAAGATGGTACTAGCTATGTAGGGCAAGCAATGGTTTATAAGACTTTGGAAGGGAGAGGAGAGGGCTCCTCTAGTTTCCTTTGTCTAGATGGGTACCAGGACCATAATGGCCTCCCACATGAGCATTCACAGCCAGTGAGCCTGTGGTCTGCTGTCTTCCTTCAGAAAGGGCTTCCTGTACTTCCTTCTGAGAGAGTAAAGCTCAGGTTGGCTCCTGCTGAGCTGAGAACACTTGCAGACCTGGCTCTGACTTCTAGTGCCCTCCACTGGAACATGGAATGACAGTGGAATGACAGGCAAGTATGAGGGTCAAAGTTCCTTTCTTCTCTATTTACTTTTGAAAAGCTCAGCTCACTCTCCTGCCTTGCTCTCTATTTCACCTTTGCACAATTTCCCTAGAATTGGAATGGTTTTCATTTTCTCTCTGTTCTGTCTTCTATGCAACCCCATGCAACCCTATGGTGCATATATGGAAATTCTCTCTCTCTATGGTAAAGAGAATAGAAAGCAACTTCGATCTTTCTAAAGAGACTGCCTGGGTCTTGCTGCAAATCCTCATTTTGAAGATTAAAAATTTAATATTACCTCAGTCATTCTCTTATATTCCTTCTGGAACAAATCTTAGTCTTCCCCTAGACAGAGATACCTCAGGCAGACTAGGATGAAGATGATGTTCTTGGATAGGCAAAGAGAAACGCATATTAATAAACACCAGAGATCTTCCTCAATTACATGTATAAGAGCCTTGGCACATTTCAGGAACTGAAAGAAGCTCACCTGGTTGAAATAGAGGTTGGTACAGGGAAAGAGGTTACCTGATGAGCACCAAGGGATAGAAGAAAGCTCCCAATCATTAAGTGTTTACTCTGTGCCAGCACAGAGGATCATAAGGCAAAGCACTCCCCAAGGGCTAGAGGGAGACACTAAACAGACTATTGAACAACAGAGTGGGAGAAGCAGATGTGCTTTCTGGAAGAATCGATCTGGCTGCAGTGTGGAGAATGGGAACAAGACAAGATGCAGGGAGCTCACTTAGGCATGAGTAAGGAGCCCAGGGCAGAAGTAATGGTGAGGACCAGGGAGGAATCAGGGATATCTAGTAAGGAGACAAGAGTTCTGTGACTAGCTGTAGATGTGGGAAGTGAAGATAAGGGAAGACTCAGGAGGAGCCTAAGATTTTTGACTTGAGTCACAAGACAGATACCAGTAACTTTGTAAGATGAGATGGATGAAGTGATGAGTTCCATTTTGGATATTTTGAGGGCTGACCACCATCCAGGCACAGATCTTCAGTATCCAATAATGAACTTACATATATTTTATGAAGGAAGAAATTCAAATAATGAGTATTCTAAAGCCCTTACTCCCAGGTATAGACTTTTGTGAAAATTTGATTTAAACATAAAACTAACATATTGATTTGTGATTTGCTTCTGCAGTTTATGATTTACCACATCTTGTTCCTTTTGTCCTTGAAAAGTTTCACTATACCTGCACTTCCATTCTCATTCATATGAAAGCCTATGAATCATTTCAGGTGAACTGAGTCCTTGTCCTCTTACCATGAAGAATAGAAATATCTTACAGGCAAAAAATGTAATTTCAGTATCAGACAGTGGGAACACATTTAGCTGGCCCTGTTTTCTAGTTGTTGCTGAGAGTCAAGTCTATATATTAATCAATTAATCTAAAACCAAAGTTTCATTTTGTCAGCTTTCAATTTAAGATTACTTTATAAAAGTGTCATTTAAATGATTGCTTTATTATTTGCGTGTGGGATGTGTGTGTGTGTGTGTGTGTGTGTATTTAAATCTAGATTACTTTAGAGGGTATTCCAGGAAGTTGTATTTCTCAAACTACTCGTTTATCACACTTTTTTTTCATGAATAAAGAAGGTGTTTACTTACACTTGCCTTTAATGATTTTCAGTGTAGGCTATATGTATTGTAGCCATTTCTTAAGTGCAAGGGGATTATGAGATCTAAATTAATCATCAAGTTCTCCATTTGGGCCTGTTAGAATGGAGAGGAGCCAAAGTAACTTTTTGAGACAAGTCATGGCCCTCCTTGTGGAACCATCAAGAGTGTTTTGGTTTTTAATTGTTTGCTTTTTAATTTCAGGCACGAGTTCTTACTGGCATCCTGTCAAAGTGCTCAAACACAGAGTTCTGCACTCAACCAGCAAAACAGACAACCTGTGTCCCAGTTATTAATCAGGAATTCACTGCCAAACTCAGGGCTGCTCATTGGTTTTCAAGAGCTCGGCTGGTTATCTGAGGGTATGCTATTAAGCTATTCTCTCTAGATACCCTGAATTCACTCCTGGCTTGAGCCAAATCACTAGGGTGCTATGTACTTGGATATTGAAACAATGACTTTCAAACGTTTATCAATGAACTTCCCCAAGCTTCAGTTTCCAAAATGCAAAGTGAAGAAAAACTCATTCATTCAAGTATCACTTATTGAACTACTAAACCCAAACATTAAGTCTAAAAATTGAAGATAGTATCTTCTCTCAAAGACCCCGTCCGATAGCTATCCTTCTAAGTACTTTTATCTACAAAGATCAAATAGATCATTATAATATTATACGACAGTTTAAAAAATGGATAAATAAACAAGGTACGGAAGCATAAGGAGGGGCACAGGACCCAGCCAGAGTGCAGGGGAGGAATCCCTAAGGACACGGAGCATCCTAGAATATGCCACTTATTGTCACAGGATTAGTGCATCAGCAGTGATGGAGAGACAGATGTGGGATAGCACTGTTAAAGCTCATAAATAACTGCCCAGGTGAGTATAACTGATATCAGCTATGTGCCTTTGGCTATGACACACAAACACCAAATTGGCTTAGTAAGTGTCATTTCACATGACAAAAGGTTCAGAGATAGGGCACATTTCAAAGGTGGTTGATTCAGTCGCTTATGATGTCACCAAGGACCTTGTTCTTTCCATCTCTTAGCTCTGCCTTTCTCAGGGTTGGTTTTCCACTTGGGATGGAAAAAACTCTGAAAGAACAAGGTGACTGTAGCAGTTTCAGGTATCACAATAAGACCCAAAGGGTCCTGAGGAAGAAAGAGGTCATCTTTTCCTGTGTCTCCTTCTTAGGAGGAGCTATTTCCCCAGAGACCTATAAATATTCCCCCTACTGTCTCAAATTCCTGAATGTAGGCATAAACTCATTTATAAAGCAATTGCTATTAAGAGGTGTGGGATTACCAGTGTGGCTTAGTGCAGTGATTTGGGGGTGCCGTCACCTTTAGAGAATCAGCTAGATGTATTGCTACAATGGTGTTACAGGCATACACTACTTGACTTGAAAGAAATCTCTCTTTTTTCCTGGGAATCTCTCATTAAAAAACAAAACAAAAACAAAACAACAAGACTGTATTTTCTTGCCTCATTGAGATACAGTTTTCTCTTTATTTTTAATGCCTACAAAGCAAGACTAGTGGAAAATATCTGAATCACATCATACCACCTCATTTTGCAGCCCCAAATCATGCGTTTCAAACAAAACTTACCAAAATCTACCAGTTTAACTCCACCTTCATTGGTCAAGAGAATGTTATTTCCTTTCACATCACGGTGGATAGTTTTGTTGTTATGCAAATGTTGAAGTCCCTAGAAGGTAGGAAATATATAATGACTTTTAAAGGAAACATCAGAGAAAATTTTTAAGATGGGTTCATATGTGCAAAATCAATAGGAAACACATGCTAAAATTAACATTTAAAAATTCTTACTGTTTCACATTGACTTAATATATCATTTCCACCTTGGACTATGTAAAAGGTCATAAAACCAGAGCATAAGTGATTATTAGGTTATAGCAAACATTGTATTAAAAACGTGTTGAACTCAATATGAGAAAACATTCTACATACTTATTGAAATAATGACAAGAAAAAAAAACCTATTAGTAAAAATATATATTTTATATGCCGTCATCTATATAAACAATTTCAGAAACATACTTAAGAGATCAGAACTCAGGGTTCTGTTGACACACAGAGGGTAGATTTCTAATGGAAAAGAGCAATTAGCTATGCTAAACACTTTAGATTTTGCATATATTCTTGCATCAATAAATACTAATGCAGTGATATTTTTCTAAAAATAGGAGCCACATATTTTATTTAACCAGAACTGTCTCATCATTAATGCACGAATAGTTCAAATTGCCTTACCATTAGAGCTTCTCGTAAAATATAGGCAATTATGGGCTCACTCATTCTTTTGCCCTTCTTCAGAAATCCTTTCACAAGATCAGTCACTGATCCTCCATTGCACAGCTATAAAGGAATATTTCAAGACAAACGTTAAAGTGGAAATGAATTTTAAGTACTTAACATGAAAGGTTTTCCAAAACATTGTTCCAGTTTTTGTTTCAAATGATTACCATTATGTTTGTGGTTTCATAAATGAAATGAACATATAAACTTATACTAGTATGCAATTAATTATTGGAACAGTTTTCATCTTAATTTTTACAAGAGTATTTGTGGAAGCCCTGGGCTTGATTTTTAAATTCAAGGGTAAGAATAATGATTCTACAATGATCTTGATATCTGATAATCCAATTAATAATCCTATGATCTCAATACATCGAGGTCCATTAATTTAAAAACATTCTGTCTTAGAGGCAAAAGTAAGGGTTATAAATGACATTCTAGAATGTTATTCATTTTAAATGTTATTTTAAATGTTTAACATTTTAAATGTTATGTTTTTGAGGCTCTTTAGCCTCCTCCCACTTCATGCCCACCCCTTCCCCAAAGCAGAGAAATTTAAATGGAAAACCAGAGGGAAGAACATTGTCGTAGCCTAGACACCCCATATTGTTTTGACAAGGTCACTTTATGGGTGGCGAGCCTTCAAGGAAGTGTTCCCATAAGTCAGGATGAGATATTTCTTCTTGAAAATAAATTAAGTATAATTTCAGGTGAGAACAATAACCATGCCTGCATGCATTGGCCTTACTCATTAGATCCTGGCAGCGAGATGTCCTTCTGACAGTGAAGTGTCCTTGCCCGGTCAGGGGTTAATGTTTGAAACAAAGAACATTTAACCCTTCCCCTATTTCCCTTCCTTGCCTCAAAAATCAGCATAAAGTTCCTTAGATTATTTCCTCCAGAGATTAGCATAAAGATGTTTCTTTCATTATGGTCTTGGTTTCAGACAATAGGTATGGAGACAGCAGCCTCCACCCTAGGCCTAGGGCAAAGGTTGAAGATTATGTCCTGTACCTTGCTGGAATTTACATCAGACAAGAGACATTTTTCCAAAGTTCCTTGATTCTCCTCAAAGTATGTAATTGATTATGCATCTGAATATCTGTAATCACCCTGTCATTGTCTGTAGTTTTTTCTTTATAGTT